>JAPXFY010000019.1:75008548-75023548 GCA_030674185.1 Monoplex corrugatus
ACACACACACACACACACACACACACACCCGCACACACACACACACGCGCGCGGGCACAGATTTCAAGGTGGCAGCTGAAGTAAGAGTACAGAACTACAGGCTAGGATTTAAAAAGAGTGGTTTTTAGACTGGACTTAAACGAAGAAAGGGTACAGGTAGAGCGGAGAAGAAAGGGAAGTTTGTTCCAAATAGAGGGGGCCTGATAAGAAAAAGCACGTTCACCAAGAGTTTTGTTGCGGAAGCGTGGGATTCTAAATAGGTGGGCATCAGTAGAAGAGCGTAGCTCTCTGGAGGGAATGTAAACAGTCAGCCTGCCTTGGACTTTTGATACAGTGTGCCTTGGACTTTTGATACAGTGTGCCTTGGACTTTTGATACTGTGTGCCTTAGACTTTTGATACAGTGTGCCTTAGACTTTTGATACAGTGTGACTTGGACTTTTGATACAGTGTGCCTTGGACTTTTGATACAGTGTGCCTTGGATTTTTGATACAGTGTGCCTTGGACTTTTGATACAGTGTGCCTTGGACTTTTGATACAGTGTGCCTTGGACTTTTGATACAGTGTGCCTTGGACTTTTGATACAGTGTGCCTTGGACTTTTGATACAGTGTGCCTTGGACTTTTGATACTGACTGCCTTGGACTTTTGATACAGTATGCCTTGGACTTTTGATACAGTGTGCGTTAGACTTTTGATACAGTGTGCCTTGGACTTTTGATACAGTGTGCGTTAGACTTTTGATACAGTGTGCCTTAGACTTTTGATACAGTGTGCCTTAGACTTTTGATACAGCCTGCTTTGGAATTTTGATACAGCCTGCCGTGGACTTAAGATCTGATATATTAAGTTCAACCCCAGCCCGTAATACTAATCTTGAAACTGGCCTTTTCGCTGCCCATCATAGTCTTTCCATCATCCTGATGGTGTCAGCTTAAAAATTCATTGGTCTTTTCTTTCCATCCCCACTCCCAATTACAAGACCTTGTCATCACACAGGATTTGGCGCAGGCTTAGTGAGTTTGCTTCATTGTTGGCAGATCTGAGTGGAGCACTTATGGAATTATCTGAGTGCCATGAACCCATTTCTAACACACTCCAAACTTCAAACACTAGTGGGGTAGTGAAGTGTGGTCAGTTCACCTAGCGGCTGGAGTTCTGCGTGCTTCATTAATTTTTTTTATTATGCGTAATGAGCAATTATAATGAAGTCAATAAATCCGTCTGTCACTAAGCTACACTCCAGTAAATTAGTCTGTCAATAAACCTACATACCAATAAATCAGTCTGTCAATAAACCTACATACCAGTAAATCAGTCTGTCAATCAGTTACATACCAGTAAATCAGTCTGTCAGTAGGACTACATACCAGTAAATCACTCTGTCAATAAACCTACATACCAGTAAATCAGTCTGTCAGTAGGACTACACACCAGTAAATCAGTCTGTCAATAAACCTACATACCAGTAAATCAGTCTGTCAATAAACCTACATACCAGTAAATCAGTCTGTCAATAAGCCTACACCAGTAAATCAGTCTGGCAATAAGCCTACATACCAGTAAATCAGTCTTTCATTACACCTACATACCAGTAAATCAGTCTGTCAATCAGTTACATACCAGTAAATCAGTCTGTCAATAAACCTACATACCAGTAAATCAGTCTGTCAGTAAGACGACATACCAGTAAATTAGTCTGTCAGTAAGACTATATACCAGTAAATCAGTCTGTCAATAAACCTACATACCAGTAAATCAGTCTGTCAATAAACCTACATATCAGTAAATCAGTCTGTCAATAAACCTACATACCAGTAAATCAGTCTGTCAATAAACCTACATACCAGTAAATCAGTCTGTCAGTAGGACTACATACCAGTAAATCAGTCTGTCAATAAACCTACATACCAGTAAATCAGTCTGTCAATAAACCTACATACCAGTAAATCAGTCTGTCAGTAAGACTCATTATCATCAGGTGCCCTGCCGCATGGCGTTGGCAATCATGGACTTCCATTTGTCTCTATCTCTCATTGCCCCTAGCATATCCCCCACCCTCCTCGTCCCCAGCCACTCTGCAAGTCCGTCCAGCATTTTCTCCCTGAGTCCACCTGGTGCTCTCTTTCCTTCCAGCTTTCCTGTTGTGACCAGGTGCTCCAAATCCCCTTCCTCATAAAATGGCCCACAAACGTTGCCTGTCCTCTACCAATCTTCCTTATGAGTGATCTACTTGTGTCTCTGCCTCCATCAAGACTGTCTCGTTTGTTTTCCTCGCCGTCGATGGAACTCCCAACACTCCTCCCAGATACCACATCCCGGCTGCCTCAATCTTGTTCTGGCTTTGCTTGTTGACTGTCCACGCCTCGCATCCGTACAACAGTATTGATTCTATATAACATTCAAGAACTCTCTTCCTGATGTTAATTGATAGGCATTTGTTGGTAAGAATGCTTGTCATCTTCTTGAATGCTGTTTTGGCTTGGCCGATTCTGCCGGCTATTTCTGACGTGCATCTGCCGTCTGATGAAATGATCGTTCCCAGGTATTTGAATTTATCAACCTGTGTCAAGGTTGTGCCATTTGCTGTTACTTTGCATGAGGGTATTTCATGTATTTTTACTGATCACCATGACTTCAGTCTTCCTGCTGCTTAGTTCCAGCCCCTTACCTTTGCTTTCTATTTCTAGTATATTCACAAGGTTTTGTAGGTCCCTTTCATTTTCTGCAATTAGCACGGTGTCATCGGCGTATCGAATGTTGTTTATCATTTTCCCTCCAACCTTTAATCCAGGGTCTTCTAGGTTTCTCATGACGTTTTCGCTGTAAAGTGAAAACAGATCTGGTGACAAAACACAACCCTGTCTGACACCTCTTTTGATGTTTTGGAAAGAGCTTACATCATTTTCTATTCTCATTGCAGCTGTTTGTTCCCAGTACATATTTCTGATTATTCGTACATCTTTTCCATCAACATTGAGTCTCTCCAGTTGGTTGATCAATTCATCATGTCTTACCCGATCAAAAGCCTTGGTGTAGTCAACAAAGCATAAATACAAATCCTTATTCATCTCATTTGACCTCTGTATGATAGTTTTTAGGATGTATATGGCATTAATAGTTCCTTTCCCTTCCACAAATCCACACTGTTCTGTTATTTTTCTTTTGATTCTATTCCTTGTCCTCATCATGATTATTCTTAACAGGAGTTTTGTTACATGACTCATCAAACTGATTATGCGATGGAGTTCGCATTCTATATCCCCTGTCTTCTTTGGAAGTGCAATGAAAATTGATTTTGACATGTCTTTGGGGATTTTTCCAGTATCGTAAATTTCATTTAGGAGGACTGGTATTTTTTCTATGCCAAATTCCTCCAGGGCTTCAATCATCTCTGTAGTAATGTTGTCTGGTCCTGGGGCTTTTCCTGGTTTCATCTTTTTCAGTGCCCCTCTAACTTCATCTTTCATTATGGGTGGTCCTTCAAAGTTCTTTTTTATAATGTGTTCTTCGTTTCTGTCATCCTCAAAAAGGTCTTTAATGTACTCTCCCCATCTGTCTAATATTTTGTCTTTTTCCATGATAAGCGTGCCATCTTTCGATTTCAAGCAACCAGTTGATGTGCATGTATTTTTTCTGTGGACAATTTCTTCAATTCGTCTGTACATACCCTGAGGATCCGTTTTGTGTCGGTCTTCCATTTCTTTGCACTTTGTTTTCAGCCAAGCTTCCTTAGCTTCATTGCGCCTATTCCTGATCTCCTTGTTTATCTTCCTGTAGATCTTCTCGTTTCTCTTTGCCTTCTTCCTTTCCTCCATCAAGCCTAAAATTTCATTAGTCAGTTCTTTTTTGCTTTTCTATCTGCCTTAGGGATTTCCTCACAAGCTTCATTTATCGAATTCCTCAACTTTGTCCATTGTTCCTCACTGCTACCAGCGTCTTCCAGAGCACTGAATTTGTTTTGATCATGTACATTAATATTTTTACGTATCACTTCATCTGTCTTTCAGAGTGCAAGGTTTAATTTGATATTGTTTTTGGTCTGTTTCCTTTTCTTCAATTTCAGTCTAATTCTTCCCACTACAGGATTTTGGTCACTGTTGCAGTCTGCGCCTGCTAGTGTTTTTGCTGACAGTAAAGAATTTCTAAATCTTTTGTTGATCAGGATGTAGTCAATCTGATTTTTGGTATTATCTCCTGACTCATCCAAGTCCATTTTCTTCTATTAGGTTGCTCAAACCAGGTGTTTCCTACTATAATCTCATTCATCTGTTCCCATTCTACAAGTTTCTCACCACTTTCATTTTGTAGACTGTAAGACTACACACCAGAAAATCAGTCTGTCAATCAGTTACATACCAGTAAATCAGTCTGTCAATAAACCTACACACCAGTAAATCAGTCTGTCAATAAAGCTACACACCAGTATATCAGTCTGTCAATAAGCTACACACCAGTAAATCAGTCTGTCAATAAGCTACACACCAGTAAATCAGTCTGTCAATAAGCCTACATACCAGTAAATCAGTCTGTCAATAAAGCTACATACAAGTAAATCAGTCTGTCAATAAGCCTACATACCAGTAAATCAGTCTGTCAATAAAATGACATACCAGTAAATCAGTCTGTCAATAAGTCTACACACCAGTAAATCAGTCTGTCAATAAAATGACATACCAGTAAATCAGTCTGTCAATAAACCTACATACCAGTAAATCAGTCTGTCAATAAACCTACATACCAGTAAATCAGTCTGTCAATAAAGCTACATACCAGTAAATCAGTCATTCAGTAGGACTACGTACCAGTAAATCAGTCTGTCAATAAAGCTACATACCAGTAAATCAGTCTGTCAATAAGTCTACATACCAGTAAATCAGTCTGTCAATAAAGCTACATACCAGTAAATCAGTCTGTCAATAAAGCTACACACCAGTAAATCAGTCTGTCAATAAACCTACATACCAGTAAATCAGTCTGTCAGTAGGACTACATACCAGTAAATCAGTCTGTCAATAAACCTACATACCAGTAAATCAGTCTGTCAATAAACCTACATACCAGTAAATCAGTCTGTCAATAAAGCTACATACCAGTAAATCAGTCATTCAGTAGGACTACGTACCAGTAAATCAGTCTGTCAATAAAGCTACATACCAGTAAATCAGTCTGTCAATAAGTCTACATACCAGTAAATCAGTCTGTCAATAAAGCTACATACCAGTAAATCAGTCTGTCAATAAAGCTACACACCAGTAAATCAGTCTGTCAATAAACCTACATACCAGTAAATCAGTCTGTCAGTAGGACTACATACCAGTAAATCAGTCTGTCAATAAACCTACACACCAGTAAATCAGTCTGTCAATAAACCTACATACCAGTAAATCAGTCTGTCAATAAGCTACATACCAGTAAATCAGTCTGTCAATAAAGCTACACACCAATAAATCAGTCTGTCAATAAAGCTACATACCAGTAAAGCAGTCTGTCAATAAAGCTACACACCAGTAAATCAGTCTGTCAATAAACCTACACACCAGTAAATCAGTCTGTCAATAAGTCTACATACCAGTAAATCAGTCTGTCAATAAACCTACATACCAGTAAATCAGTCTGTCAATAAAGCTACATACCAGTAAATCAGTCTGTCAATAAACCTACACACCAGTAAATCAGTCTGTCAATAAAATGACATACCAGTAAATCAGTCTGTCAATAAACCTACATACCAGTAAATCAGTCTGTCAATAAAGCTACATACCAGTAAATCAGTCTGTCAATAAAGCTACATACCAGTAAATCAGTCTGTCAATAAAGCTACATACCAGTAAGTCAGTCTGTCAATAAAGCTACACACCAGTAAATCAGTCTGTCAATAAGTCTACATACCAGTAAATCAGTCTGTCAATAAACCTACACACCAGTAAATCAGTCTGTCAATAAGTCTACATACCAGTAAATCAGTCTGTCAATAAAGCTACACACCAGTAAATCAGTCTGTCAATAAACCTACACACCAGTAAATCAGTCTGTCAATAAAGCTACATACCAGTAAATCAGTCTGTCAATAAACCTATACACCAGTAAATCAGTCTGTCAATAAAGCTACATACCAGTAAATCAGTCTGGCAATAAAGCTACATACCAGTAAATAAGTATGTCAATAAACTACACACCAGTAAATCAATCTGTCAATAAAGCTACACACCAGTAAATCGGTCTGTCAATAAACTACACACCAGTAAATCAGTCTGTCAATAAAGCTACATACCAGTAAATCAGTCTGTCAATAAAGCTACACACCAGTAAATCAGTATGTCAATAAACTACACACCAGTAAATCAGTCTGTCAATAAACTACATACCTATAAACAACTCCACTGTAATACATATGCCACTTCTATCTACTGGTTATTCCACTAATTAGTACGGTGCTGTGTTCTATCTACTGGTTATTCCACTAATTAGTACGGTGCTGTGTTCTATCTACTGGTTATTCGACTGATTAGTACGGTGCTGTGTTCTATCTACTGGTTATTCCACTAATTAGTACGGTGCTGTGTTCTATCTACTGGTTATTCCACTAATTAGTGCGGTTCTGTGTTCTATCTACTGGTTATTCCACTAATTAGTACGGTGCTGTGTTCTATCTACTGGTTATTCCACTAATTAGTGCGGTTCTGTGTTCTATCTACTGGTTATTCCACTAATAATTAGTACGGTGCTGTGTTCTATCTACTGGTTATTCCACTAATTAGTACGGTGCTGTGTACTATCTACTGGTTATTCCACTAATAATTAGTACGGTGCTGTGGTTTGCACAACGGACGCCCGTTAGAAGATCTTGGGCTTGAATCCGTATCAGTAATCACTGTAGGAATTTCGGCCCCATCTGGCTCCTACCCAGAGTTGAACGTGCTGTGGTCTCACTAGGAAGACTGGGACACTCAGTCCAGTCTCATACACTTCACGGATGCTTTACTGAGGGTGTTGTTCAAATCTCCTTGTTGACATCAAGGTGTCTGTATTTGTCGGGCCAGGATGTATCATGATAGTAAGCGTAGAGTAAAGTACAGCCCTGTCACGCTGTTTCAATCCTAGATGAACTCCATAGCAACAAGATTATCATCCTCATCGTAGTCATTATCATAACGTTGTAAAAACTGTCCCAGCTTGTGTGTCCATTAAGGTGGCCTAGAAAATGGACGGAAACAAAAAGGATTAGAGGGGAGGGGTGATACAAGCAACATTATCTAAGTGCAGTGATCCTTCACAAGAAAAAAGAAAGCAAAAAGACTAGGTGACATTGTGTAAGCATGGGTACGTCCCCCACCCCACCCTCTCTCTTTCTCTCTCTTGGGAGTGAATCGTGTTCTCTTGTGAGGCAGGACGCACAATCACATCGTGCTCGGTTTATTAGCAATTTGTGTTAATTAGAAACTAAATTAAGTCTCACTTTTGTATAATTGAAATACCTAAACTTATCACGATCATGCCAATACCAAATTTGTCTGCGGTAGTGACATGCGGTCAATTCTATTGGACTTTCATGCGAAAACGGGCATTGCACAAACAGAATGCAAGAAGATGCGGACTTGTGCTGTGCCGGCCCTGAAGTGCAGTGAGAACTATTTGCCTGGGTGTTGTAGTGTCAGTGTTATGTGGCCCCTTCCCTGCAGTGTTTTCGAGCTACAGTCACGAACGTTCTGTTCAGACAAAAAAAAAGTGTAATGTTCAACATGTAGTAGAAACATTCATCATCATGTGCCCTGCCACTTGGTGTTGGCAATCATGTGCCCTGCCACTTGATGTTGGCAATCATGTGCCCTGCCACTTGGTGTTGGCAATCATGTGCCCTGCCACTTGGTGTTGGCAATCATGTGCCCTGCCACTTGATGTTGGCAATCATGTGCCCTGCCACTTGGTGTTGGCAATTATGTGCCCTGCCACTTGGTGTTGGCAATCATGTGCCCTGCCACTTGGTGTTGGCAATCATGTGCCCTGCCACTTGATGTTGGCAATCATGTGCCCTGCCACTTGATGTTGGCAATCATGTGCCCTGCCACTTGATGTTGGCAATCATGTGCCCTGCCACTTGATGTTGGCAATCATGTGCCCTGCCACTTGGTGTTGGCAATCATGTGCCCTGTCACTTGATGTTGGCAATCATGTGCCCTGCCACTTGGTGTTGGCAATCATGTGCCCTGCCACTTGATGTTGGCAATCATGTGCCCTGCTACTTGGTGTTGGAATTCATGTGCCCTGCCACTTGGCGTTGGCAATCATAGCCCTCCATACGTCTCTATCCCTTGTAGCTACAAGTACATCTTCCACCCTCTCTGTCCTCAGCCATCCTGCAAGTCCGTCCAATATTTTCTCTCTGGGTCTACCTGGTGTTCTCTTTCCCTCCAGCTTTCCTGTTTTGACCAGGTACTCTAATTTCCCTTTCCTCATAAAATGGCCTACAAATGTTGCCTGTCTTTTTCTAATCTTCTTTATCAGTGATCTTCTTGTGTCTGCCTCCATCAAGACAGTCTCGTTTGTTTCCTTTGCTGTCCATGGAACTCTCAACATTGTTCTTAGAAACCACATTCGGCTGCCTCAATCTTGTTCTGGTTTTGCGTGTTGACTGTCCACGCATCACAACCGCTTGGCCGATTCTGCTCGCTATTTCTAAAGTCTGGTGAGATGACCGTTCCCAAATATTTGAACTTGTCAACCTGTTTCAAAGTTGTGCCATTTGCTGTCATTTTGCATGTGGGGATTTCGTGGGTTTTTTTGTTTTGTTTTTTTTGTTTTTTTACTGATTACCATGCTTCTGTTTTCTTGCTATTAGCTCCAACCCCTAATGCTTGCCTGCTATTTCTATTACATTCACAAAGTTTTGTAGGTACCTTTCATCTTCTGCAATTAGCACGGTGTCATCTGCGTAAACAAATATCGTTTATCATTTTTCCTCCAACCTTTATCCCAGGGCATTCTTCTAGGTTTCTCATGACGATTTCGTTGTAAAGTTAAAACAAGTCTGGTGAGAGAACACAACTCTGCCTGATCCCTCTTTTGATATTTTGGAAAGAGCTTATATTGTTTTCTATTCTCAGTACTGCTGTTTGTTCCCAATACATATTTCTGATTATGTGGAAACATTACAACGCGATTTTCCTATGCTGACAACAGCCAGGTTCATGCGCGTAACATTCAATGGCCCAAGTCAACGTTACAGGTATGTCTTGTCTGTGCACTCTGTGATGACACTGTGTTTTGCTAGCGCAGTTCTCTGCCTAGTACTGGTCTTTCTTCCCGGTATCTTCTCGCTTGTGGCAATATTGAGCTGAACCCAGGGCCTAACTACGGTGGCGGGTACGAACAGGAATCTCTCTGGTCCTCACAGCCTTCTAGACTGGGAAATGGATACAGGCAAGACGTTAACCCGGAACCTCGTCAGCATCCACGTAATGCCAGCCCTCCATTCCACCAAGATAATTTATATACCAAGCAGTCTTCTTTTGCCCCACTTCAAGATGGTATGTCCCATATCCTCGAACAGGCTGTTTCAAGAATGGAGGCAAACAACATAAAGCACGAAAAGGTCATGGAAAAATATATGAATATTGTAGAAAAGAAAATAACGAGTGTGCAGCAAAATATAGAACATCGACTGTGCAAAGTTGAAGAGCAGCAAGCTCAGCTTGCTAGCAGCAATAGACAACTCCAACAGAAGTGCCAGTCCTTAACGTCAATAAACGATAGTTTGAGGGAGACTGTCAGTGTTCTGTCAAACAAACTGGACTCTTGAGACAACAACACAGACGGAATAATCTTTTCTTTGGCTTTCAGCCACCCAAGGATAGTCAGTCTCATGAGGACATTGAGCAGAGAGTGAGATAAGCTGTCGAAGCCGGAATGGATATCTCTGAAAGTATAAATATTGGCAAAATTCATAGATTAGGTAAGGCCATTGTGGTCAAATACCAGTCCCATCAACAGAAGCTGTCAGTCCTCCTTAGTGCTCAGAAGTTGAAAGAGTCTGTCAGTTTTAGACATATAAAATATTTGTAAAGGAGGATTTTTCAGAAAGACACAACAAAAAAGAAGGGGACTCATTCCCGTACAAAGTGAACTCCATCAGAAAGGACACAGGGCAGCTCTTTGTTTTGATAAGTTGGTATCAGATGAGGCTGTCTACACATATGACCTGGAGAGTGAAAGGATTGTCAGGAACGAGCAGCCTATGCAGCACAGACCATGGAAACACGCATACCGGGGCTTGGGGATTCCACTAGGGACCATACAGAAGCCACTAGACTGCAAAGGCACACATACACTACTCAAGATACCTTGCCTTTCACGTTACCCACGAACGAGTTCCCAACTCTGGATAAAATCAAGTAGCACAATCCTCAGCCCCAGCCATCGACCCCACATCCCCAGCAGTGCGTCACAGAATTCCAGAGGCCCGTCGAAAAGCCACAGTGACATGACCCGATGTTCCAGATATCCACCCCCAAAGTCCCAACAACATGACCCAATGTTCCAGAGATACACCCCAAAGCCACATTGATATGACCCAACGTTCCAGAGATACACCCCAAAGCCACATTGATATGACCCAATGTTCCAGAGATACACCCCAAAGCCACAGTGACATGACCCAATGTTCCAGAAATCCACCCCAGAGTCTCAACAACATGACCGAGTTCCCCAAAGGCCCACCCCAGAGACCCACTAATCCCAGAAATCCTGTTATCCAAGACAAACAAGAACAAACTGACAGTGTTGGTACGTTGACAAAAGAAAGCTCTTACAATCACTGTACTCTCTGTACTATGTTAGCTGCCTGTGACCCAGCAGCACGTGCTGATGGTGGTGCGTGTAGTAGCAACACCGGTGTAACCCTTTGTAGTGAACAGGCCAGACGATCTGATAAAGGTCGTGGCCGTGTAACTCCCTCTTCCAAACCCAAAACTGTTTCCATGCTACAAAGCCAGCGTGCTGACCAACAGGTCCATGATGTAAGAGTGATGCCAAATATGTCCAGCTCTGATCAAAGAAGAAGTAGTGAGGAGGTGGGGGATAATAATATTGCTGACCCTTCAGTTGATGCACAACGTACTGAAGACAACGAAAATGGCCAGCCCAAGCAATTATTGTCTTTCCTCAAATTATTTCAGGAATTGTAAAGATATCAAATGATTTTGACTGGTTAAATTATACAAATAGTTTTGATGTAGTGTCATTGATAGAAACTTTTGTAAACGAACATTTTGATATGTCCTGCTTGTTTTACTATTTTGATAAATTTATTTGTCCAATGAAATTCATGAATCAAATTGAGAGCAAATGTGTAAATATAACCCTGATGCTGTCCAAAGACTTGTTTGACAATACAAAAGATGCGTTGTATTTGTCTACGTATATCCCACCACCTGGAAGTCCTTTCTACGAGCAGACAGAGATAAACTGCCAAATACTGGAAGTTGAAAGATGTATTTCGGATCTGTTAGCTTTAGATGACTATGTAGATATAATTTGTTGCGGTGATTTTAATGCAAGAACTGGTAATTTTCAAGTTATTAAGCACCTTTCTGACTGTAATAATCTTGTAGATATTTTCGACAAACCAACTGTTTGAAAGCAGTAGACAATCACAGGAAGTGGTAGTAAATGGTTATTGAAAAAAAAAACCTTGAAATGTGTGCTTGCTTTGATTTAAACATTGTAAATGGATGTCCAGAATCAAATTGTTCAGGCAACTTCACTTACTTATCTGAACATGGTCATAGTGTTATAGATTATTTCCTATTATGCAGCAAGCTGTATGGTTACACTGAACAAAATACATGTAATTGTAGATAGCAGAATCACATCACATGCCAGTGGAACTGTATTTTCAAACCTGTAGAAATGTGTTTATCCCATCTGCAATCTCCGACTCCACTGTTAGAATTGAAAAACTGAATTGGTCAACTGATCGTGTTGCTTTTTTCAATGAAAATGTTATGTCAGACACTTTTCAATTCCAACTTGTAAATGTCACTGATTTAATAGCTACAGACTAAGAAGAGTCATTAATTGTTTTCACAGTCGCTTATTGCTGTTGTGAAGCCTATGAAGGTTATCACTCGGGGCATACAAAAGAAACACAAGACAAAATGGTTTGATGCCGAGCGTTTAGCTAAGAAAAAAAAGATGTGAGAAAATGTCTAAGGAAGTTTAAACAATCAAAAGTAGACTATGCTTATTATTCAAAAGTGAGAAAGGAATATCAGACTTTGTTGGATAAAAAAAAAGAGTGTGCGCATAAGAATGCAGATTTAAAGGCATTGATGGACTCGATAAATGGCTCGAACAAATTCTGGAGTCAAATTTGTTAACATAAGCGGCGTGATATTGCCGATAATATTACAGAACGAGAATGGATAAATCATTTCGAGTCTGTCTTCAATGATGGATTTGACGATGAGGAGAAATTTGTAAATGATGAAACAGATGAAGATGTGAACGATGACATACTTGACAGTGAAATCAGTGAACAAGAAATAATAAAAGCCATTAAATATTTGAAAACAGAAAAAGCTGCAGGATTAGATGGCATCATATCTGAAATATGTAAACGTGCGGAGCATGCAATAACACCGTATTTAAAAAGTACTTCAATGCTCTGTTCCATACAGGTTCATTTCCATTGAAATGGACAGAAGCCTGTGATTATTCCTCTATACAAGAAGGGGAGCACTAATATCTCTGATAACTACAGAGGTCTGTCTTTTATAAAGGTTCACAGTGAAATATTTACACATATCATTAATGACAGATGAACAGTGTGGGCAGAGGAAAATAATGTCATAAGTGAAGCACAAGCAGGGTTCAAGGAACGGTCGGTCTACAGTAGATCATACGTTCCCTCTACGTGCAATAATTGAAAAGTATTTATTCAGAAAAAAAAAATCTGTACGTTGCCTTCATAGACTTTACAAAAGCATAGAGACAGTGAACGTTTTATCGTCTGTATTATCACGAGTGGGCATCAAGAGCAACATGTTCAAAATGATCCGAGCACTGTACGGAACCGTCCAAGGATGTGTGACGCAGTAAAACCGGATATTCCAAATTTTTGAATGTCTTCAAGGCCTAACGCAACATTGCATTGTAAGTTTTATTGTTTTTTCTGCTGATAAATGGATTTGCAAACGTAATTATTTCAGATGGAAAACGCTTATGTTAAAAGTAAGAAAAGTACTAACGTTATTTCAAGTACACTGAGAAAGATCAGGTAATTCCATTATACTACTTTATGGTGCATAAATCTGGGGGTATAAGAGACGCTATCAACTTGAACAGGTACATTTATATACTTGCAAGAGATTTTTACACTTAAGAAACAAAACAATAAATGATACGGTGTACGGAGAATATGGACGTTTTCCTCTCTGGATAAGTGCTATTACTAGATGTATTAAATACTGGTTTCGACTACTGAAACAGCCAGAGACTAGGTATTAAAAAAAAGCATACAAAATGTTATTCACTTAGCACGAAAAAGGTTATGGAACTTGGGTGTCTAAGATAAAATTAAAAAAAGACCATTTCGTGTGAAAATGGTTTTGAAGAAGTTTGGCTTTTTGGGTGTGGCGACGAATAACGATTCAGTAAAGAACTGAAAGAAAGATTACGTAGCAGTTTCTGTCATAGCTGGTGTAACCACTTCGATACTAGTGCTCGCTGTTCACTATATGGCAAATTTCAACCTTTATTTGCAAAAGCAAAGTATATTGAAATACTGTATGTGGAGGTGTTTAGGAATGCTATGGCACAATTTAGGATGGGCGTGTCCCAGTTAAACGTTCACAGATATCGCTTTGCGCCTACGACTTCAACACTTCATGTCCAGTTTGTCCAAATGTGCAGGAAAGCGAGATTGCTTTTCGGTTTGAATGCCCTCTGTACAATCAGGTCAGACAATTATCATTTAGATGTCGCTGAAGGTGATAACTTAGAAGACTGTATTACTAGAAAAATCACGGATGACTCTGCGGGAACCATCGTGAACTTGGCCAAGTTTTTGGTCGCTGCCTTTAAAATAAGAGAAAAATTATTTTGAACGTACGAACTTAAAAACAACATATATCCTTTTCTACATTAGTAGTTTACGAATATTCCCATGCGCACACATCGAATTGTGTTAATTAATTAATTAGTTGTATGTTGTACAGAAATGTGTGTGTTATGATTTCCCCCAGGAAACAGGCTGTTGGCCTAAATTCATTAAAAATCCGAGTTTCCGAGTCTCTCTCTCTCTCTCTCTCTCTCTCTCTCTCTCTCTCTCTCTCTCTCTCTCTCTCTCTCTCTCTCTCTCTCCTTCCTTTTCTTTTTACTCATTGTTCACTCACCTTCTTGGCACTGCCATGAGGATGGGAGATAATGATGACGTCATCAGGGTCACGTGGCTGCCCGCAGAGTGGGCGGGTGAGGCAGAGGGAGCCCCAGGAAAAGGCCTTGAACCCTGCTTCTCCCACTGTCCCCTTGATCTTCAGCTGTTCCTCAAGGCCACTGGGCAAGGGCAGTGCCAAGGTGAAGGACGAGTAGTCCAAGCTCCATACAGACCTGAAATGTTTAGAGCTGCCCTGACACTGAAAACAGAAAAGGAAAAAAAACTGATGAATAGATTTTTCTCCTATTCCACGAGTTCAAGGGTTCGATCGTGTCTGGGTATCACACACATAATGGTAAAGGGTTTGATCGTGTCTGGGTATTACACACATGATGGGTAAAGTGTTTGATCGTGTCTGGGTATCACACACATGATGGGTAAAGGGTGGAGATTTTCCCGTCTCCCAGGTCATCAATATATCTTTAGACTTGTACATGCATGAAATCACATTCGTGAATATACGCACGCAGACCAATAAACATGTACGGTAAAGAGATTGTAATGACAATGCCCGGTGGCTTATGGAATGGTAAAAATACGCCCGCCAAAGACGGAGTACAACATAAT
>JAPXFY010000019.1:75028548-75056048 GCA_030674185.1 Monoplex corrugatus
AGATAGACAGAATAGATAGATAGACAGGTAGATAGATAGATAGATAGATATCGAGATAGAGAGATAGATAGACAGACAGGTAGATAGATAGAATAGATAGATAGACAGATTGATAGACAGATAGATAGACAGATAGATAGGTAGATAGATAAATAGATAGACAGATAGATAGATAGACAGACAGACAGTACAGACAAATAGATAGATAGATAGATAGATAGATAGATAGATAGATAGACAGACAGACAGATAAACAGGTAGATAGATAGATCAGGAAAGTGACTGACCGTAACACCCGTGTCCTTGTCGTGGTCAAAGAAAAACATGACCTGCGTGTGATCGGCTTCCTCTGGGTCCAGTACCACGTGACGACTGGTGTGAACCACCACACCTCTTCCACCCTCACACGTCACAAAACCTGACCCGTTATGACCCAACCTAAAACGACATTTCTTCCTGTGAACTTTATCGACGTCCTTGAACCATATATATCCTGCGTGACATCAATTTAATGACGATAATGAAAACCAAGTAGTTAATAATGATAATAGTAATAATAATTCATTTTATACCGCGCAAACAGTCTATGTCGGAGAATGCTTATTGCAATTTCATCATCATCATCAAGTGCCTTGCCACATGGCGTTGGCGATCATGGCCTTCCATCTGTCTCTATTCCTTGTTGCCGCAAGTACATCTTCCACCCTCTCTGTCCTCAGCCACCCTGCAAGTCCGTCCAATATTTTTCCCTGAGTCTATCTGGTGCTCTTTCCCTCCAGTTTCCTGTTGTGACCAGGTGCTCCAATTCCCCTTTCTTCATAAAATGGCCTATAAATGTTGCCTGTCTTTTCCTAATCTTCTTTATCAATGATCTTCTTGTGTCTGCCTCCATCAAGACTGTCTCGTTTGTTTTCTTTGCTGTCCATGGAACTCTCAACATTCTTCTTAGAAAACCACCATCTCGGCTGCCTCAATCTTGTTCTGGCTTTGCGTGTTGACTGTCCACGCCTCACAACCGTATAACATTATCGGTTCTATATAACACTCAAGAACTCTCTTCCTGATGTTAATTGATAGGCATTTGTTGGTAATAATGCTTTCATCTTCCTGAATGCTGTTTTGGCCGATTCTGCTGGCTATTTCTGATGTGCATCTGCCGTCTGATGAAATGATCGTTCCCGGATATTTAAACATATCAATCTGTCTCAAGGTTGTGCCGTTTGCTGTTATTTTGCATGAGGGGATTCCATGTTATTTACTGATCACCATGACTTCAGTCTTCCTGCTGTTTAGTTCCAACCCTTTTGTACCTTTGCTTTCTATTTCTAGTCTATTCACAAGGTTTTGTAATTCCCTTTCATTTTCTGCAATTAGCACGGTGTCATCTGCATACCGAATGTTGTTTATCATTTTTCCTCCAACCTTTAATCCAGCTTCTTCTTCTAAGTTTCTCATGTTTTCGCTTAAAGTGAAAACAGATCTGGTGACAAAACACAACCTGTCTGACTCGTCTTTTGATATTTTGGAAAGAGCTTATATCGTTTTCTATTCTCATTGCAGCAGTTTGTTCCCAATACATATTTATGATTATTCGTAGATCTTTTCCATCAATATTGAGTCTTTCTAATTGGTTGATCAATTCTTCATGTCTTACCTGATCGAAAGCCTTGGTATAATCAACAAAGCATAAACATAAATCCTTGTTCATCTCGACTGATCTCTCTATGATAGTTTTTAGCATGTATATGACATTAATAGTTTCTTTCCCTTCCACATATGCACACTGTTCTTCTGCTTTTTTCTTTTTGATTCTATTCCTTGCCCTCATCATGATTACTCTTAATAGAATCTTTCTAACATAACTAAGTAAGCTGATTGTACGATGGTGTTCGCGTCTTCTAGCCCCTGTTTTCTTTGGAAGTGCAATGAAAATTGATTTTGACATATCTTTGGGGAGTTTTCCAGTGTCATAAATCACATTTAGGAAGACTGTTATTTTTTCAATACCAAATTCCTCCAGGGTTTCAATCATCTCTGTACTAATATTGTCTGGTCTTGGGCTTTTCCTGGTTTCATCTTTTTCAGTGCTGCTCTAACTTCATCTTTCATTATGGGTGTCCTTCATAGTTCTTTCTTTTAATGTGTTCTTCGTTTCTGTCATCTTCAAAAAGATCTTTAATGTACTCTCCCCATCTATCTAATATTTTGTTCTTTTTCATGATAAGCGTACCATCTTTCGATTTTAAGTAACCAGTTGATGTGGATGTATTTTTCCTGTGGACAATTTCTTCAATTCTTCTGTACATACCCTGGGGCTCCGTTTTGTTCGGTCTTCTGTTTCTTTGCATTTTGTTTTCAGCCAAGCTTCTTTAGCTTGATTGCACCTATACCTGATTTCTTTGTTTATCTTCCTGTATATCTCCTCGTTTCTCTTTGCCTTCCTCCGTTCCTCCATCAAGCCTAGAATTTCTTTGCACTTTATAAACGAGAAAAAAAAACAAAGGTTGAAGGGGTGGGGGAGGGTGTTGTCATGTCAGTATAGTAATGCAGCACAAACACATTTGGACACACACATACACTGATCACATTTGGACACACACATACACTGATACATCAATGCGGCATACACATTGTACATCACAAATAATGCAGCACAAATACATTTGGACACACACATACACTGAAACATCAATGCAGCACAAACACATTTGGACACACACATACACTGATACATCAATGCAGCATACACATTGTTCATCACAAATAATAACTTTTTTTTCATCTATTAGTGTGGAGGTTCTACATGTACAAACAACACATCAAAATGCACACACACGCTCTAACATATATAAGCACGCACACACCTACACACGCGCACTCACTTACCGTGGCTGCGCGCACGCACGCCACTCACACACACACACACACACACACACACACACACACACACACACACACACACACAACACACACACACACACACACACACACACACACACACACACACACACACACACACACACACAACACACAACATCATATATATACATACAGAGAGAAAGAACTCAGAACTTTTAATGTACATCTGGCTTAGGCCACAGTAGTCAATGGAGGAGGGGGGAGGGCTTTTTGCGATTTCACAAATTTTACAATGTATATGATCCATCATCGAAAATTGTAACTTTCAATGCTTTCCTCAATTTATACTTCATCGATGTTACAGTCAACAGATCCTTCGTTTGCTGACTCGATCTAACATTTATTGAAGAAACATAGTAATTAGAACTTGACTATCAACGAGCTTAATCAGTGCATTTAAGCCTCAACCAGTTAATAAAAAAAAATATCATTCCATTTCTCGATTTGCTGGTCAGGCATTTAGTCTCTCAGTAGAGTCAATAGTGAGTCAATTAAAACGGTCACCAATCGGTCAACAATTGGTCAGTTAATCAACTGACATGCAAAATAATCACTTCACTTTATGAATCGAATCAATGAATACTTAGTACATTCATTGTACTGTGGCAAACGATCGATCAATCGATCAATCATCTATCACTCAGTCATTCAATTAACCATACAAACCACATCAGCTAAATAACCAGGCATTTCACTACCAGTTAGTCACCCAATGAAAGTGTTCATCTATAAATCAACCGAATCACCGAACAATTTGGTCAGTTTCATATGAATCATTCTTCCGATCGAGTATTTAATCAGGAACAAATCAATGAATCATCGATCAATCCATCCATCCATTCATCAATCAATGAATTGATCAATCGATCAGTTAACCAATCACATCAATGAATAATTAACTCAACGATAATTCTACAAATCAAATAATCGATAAACCATTCAATTTTTCAAGATATATCTTTACGACCACCACCCATTCTTGTGTATATTTTACAATCTGAATTCAACGTTTAAAAGCACATAATAAGCACACATCAGTGTATATCACAATAACGACAAAAGTGCAGTGGTACATATGTTAAAAGTTTTACCATTGATTACAACTAAAAAAAGTTTGATAACTACTATGTAATGCACTACAGAAATCTGCCTGACTCTCTGAGATTAAATTATTATTTTTTAACCAAGTGTACAATGTCTTGGTCAGTCTTACTGTGTAAATTTAGATATTATGCTTGACAAAGATGCAGTTCTACAATTATCTGCATTTTCGGGATCACTTTTCTTGTATATGGGAATGATAACAGTTTTGGACCACTCTTTTGAATATATCCCTGCGAAAATTCTATTAAACAGTTTGTTTAGAAAAACCAGTACATCTTTTCCATCACTTTTTAACATTTCATCTGAATCGTTGTCAATTTACAAGTCTAAAGTTTGTCAACTGCTCGTTTAACCTCGTCTTCAGATATATCTATTTAATGTATGCTCCATTTCCTCAGTTAGATCTACCTCAATATCGCAATTTTCACCAACATCATGTCCCCCCCCCCCCCCCCCCCCATTATTTAGAGAAATATTCTTAAAATAATCCAGTTAGACATCAATACCAATATCATTCGTGATTTTCTCTTCGTTTCCACGACCCATACTTCTTAGCACTTTCCAAAGCTAATAAATTAATCAGTTCCATGACATGATTAGCGACTCTACTATCTAAAAGTTTGTCTCTTTGTCTTTAGTAAACGTCTGTACTTTTTCCCTCGCTTACACATATGAAATTCTATCTTCTTCTTTTCTAGTTTTCCTAAAATAACTTAGTTTCAGTCGTCAAACCATTCTGGTTTTTTGTTCTGGTTAACTGTAAACATTTTATACATCAGGCACTGGCATCGTTTAGACATTTACAAATGTATTCAAACTACCATTCACATCGCAATAGCAAGTATTTGTGGCCATTGTAAGTCTGTCTTGAATATCTCTGCTTTTCAAAGTTTTCTAAAAATCGGTTTCCAGCTATTTTTTCACAAACCTCTTTTTAGCGTTGACGTGTTTTACCAAGACCATCCTTTAATTTCAAATATCAAAGCAATTGAAAGGTGATCAGAATCCATCATATTCTCAACAACGAGAGAGAGAGAGAGGGGGGGGGAGGGGGAGGGCTGCAATACGACTGGACCTAGATGAGCCACAAGCATGACTTTATGGACTTGGGAGATATTTCTGAAAGAGATCGTTCTGAGGTGAAAGCAAACAATTTCTCTGTCGTAAAGACACTGGGAGGCAACTCCATGTTGCCTGGTCAAATATTTCAGAAAATAAGTGTTTAAGTCTACCTCGTTGAGCGTTTTTCACTAGGCTTGAGCACGCGCAATTGCACTACGCGCCGCCCGATGCCTCGGATGTCTTGCAATACGTGCTGGTGGCGCCACCTTGGGGCAGATGCTGAAGGTCAAGGTCAGAGAATGGAATCAAATGAGGATGGCGGCTGTCTCTTTGGGGGCAGAAGCCATGGCAGAAGCTGTGCTGCTGCTTTCACGGGGCATGATGGGATCGATGTCAGGAATGAGGCACTCGATCGTCTGCTGTAAAGAGAAAATTGTTCAACTAAATGTCTGGACGATTCATCGCACTCGAACAATTCCATATACGATCCACCCAATCCACAAGAAATCACCTGACAGACTCCTTGAGGCAGTGCAAAGCTCTTTGCTCTGGCAAGGTCTTGAAATGGGGAAGGTGGGGATGAGGAAAACGAAACTGTGAAACAGCAAGCTGACATCAGCAGAATGATGGAAACGTTCAGATGGGCAGCCAACAGGTCAGTGGACCTATGAAACAGCAAGCTGACATCAGCAGAATGATGGAAACGTTCAGATGGGCAGCCAACAGGTCAGTGGACCTATGAAACAGCAAGCTGACATCAGCAGAATATGGTAAAACAGTCTATAATGCAAGCGAACAGCAGTTTTAAATGTTGAGATGGGATGACCAAAAGAATCAATTATTTAATGTTCGCTGCAATAACCAGCTCAGTATGTTGGCAAAGGAATGTCACTTCAAATAACCAGCCGAGAATGAGTTTGGGCATACAAGAATGAGAAATGAGAAACGAAATTTGTGTGTGTACATGAGTGTGTGTATGTGTGTGTGTATGTGTGTGTGTATGTGTTGTGTGTATATTTGTGTGTATCATTGTGTGCGTGTATCATCATCATCATCAAGTGCCCTGCCGTGCGTATATGTGTGTGCGTATATGTGTGTATGTGTGATTATGTGTATGTGTGTGTTGTGTATGTGCGTGCGTATGTGTGTATGTGTATGTGTGTGTGCGTATATCATCATCATCATCATCAAGTGCCTGCCGTGCATATATGTGTGTGCGTATTATGTGTGTGCGTATAATTATGTGTGTATATGTGTGAGTATATGTGTGTGCGTGTGTATGTGTGTAGATGTATGTGTATGTGTGTAAGAGTATGTGTGTGAGTGTGTGTGTGTGTGTGTGTGTGTGTGTGTGTGTGTTGTGTGTGTGTGTGTGTGTGTGTGTGTAGGTATGCGTGTATGTGTGCTTGTGTTTGTTTGTGTGCGTGTGTGAGTGAGTGTATGTGTGAGTGTATGTGTGCATATGTGTGTGTGTGTGTAGTTCTCTCTGTGTGTATGTATGTGTAGTTCGTGTGTGTGTGTGTGTGTGTGTTGCATGTCTTTGTGTGTATGTGTGTGAGTGTAAGTGTGTGTATGCATGTCTTTGTGTGTATGTGTGTGTATGTAAGTGTGTGTATGCATGTCTGTATGTCTCTGTGTGTATGTGTGTGTATGTGTGTGCGTATATATGTGTATGTGTAGGTATTATGTATGTGGGTGTATGTGTATAAGAGTATTGTGTGTTTGTGTGTGTGTGTATGTGTGTTTGTGTAGGTGTGCGTGTGTATATGTGTGTTTGTGTGTGTGTGTGTGTGTGTGTTCATGTGTGTGTGTGTGTGTGTGTATGCGTGCGTGCATGTGTGTGTGTTTATGTGTGTGTGTGAGAGTGCATGTGCGCACGCGCGTGTGTGTGTGTTTTGTGTGTGTGTGTGTGTGTGTGTGTGTGTGTGTGTGTGTGTGTGTGTGTGTGTGTGTGTGTGTGTGTGTGTGTGTATGTACGCGTGTGTTTGTGTGTGTGTCTGTGTTTGTGTAACGTGAAAATTGAAATCTGTTTACTCCGTTGTAATAACACGGGATGCTTGGTCCTTAGATTTGATTTCTATCAAGATTTTGCGCTATACAAATACTGTAATTATTATTATCATTATTATTATTATAGGGTTTTGCACAGGCTCAAAGGGTCTAGGGTTTTGCACAGGCCTCAAAAGGGTCTAGGGTTTTGCACAGGCTCAAAGGGTCTAGGGTTTTGCACAGGCTCAAAGGGTCTAGGGTTTTGCACAGGCTCAAAGGGTCTAGGGTTTTGCACAGGCTCAAGGGTCTAGCGTTTTGCACAGGCTCAAAGGGTCTAGCGTTTTGCACAGGCTCAAAGGGTCTAGGGTTTTGCACAGGCTCAAAGGGTCTAGGGTTTTGCACAGGCTCAAAGGGTCTAGCGTTTTGCACAGGCTCAAAGGGTCTAGGGTTTTGCACAGGCTCAAAGGGTCTAGGGTTTTGCACAGGCTCAAAGGGTTTAGGGTTTTGCACAGGCTCAAGGGGTCTACTAAATAGTTGGTGGTGGAGTTCGGTGGAGCGCCTATGAAACTGTCTGAGTGCGACGAATACCGACCTCCAAAGTCAATGATAATAACATTAGATTATGCTGATCCTGTCTTACACCTACTCCTAGCTCTTCTACATATATAAGCATAAAAGCATATGAATAAAAAAAAAAAGATATCATACACGATGGAGAAAGAGACAGACAGAGACAGAGAGAGAGAGAGGCAGAGACAGAGAGAGAGACAGACAGACAGACAGAGAGAGAGAGAGAGAGAGACAGAGAGAGACAGAGACAGACACACAGAGAGAGTTCAGACTTCAGACTTCAGACTACTGTATTAGCACTGGGTTCCATTGGATCTTTCAACAAGTCCTTGCTTCTCTACACCCAAGTTATTATCAGAGAAATGAACCATAACACAAAGTATGAAACAATTTCTCTCTCTCTCTCTCTCTCTCTCTCTCTTTTCTCTCTCTCTCTCTCTCACACACTACACACACAGTCACACACACACGCACACACACACACAAACACACACACACGTACAAACACACTCACACACACACAAACACACACACACACACACACACACCACACACACACACACACACATACACACACACAAACAGATGCACATATACCATTTAGAATAAAGAGACGTTAAATGAAATGACGCACATGACGATAGTTTCAGTTCTTCTGAAAGCAGAATTTCTGTACGGACAAACATCTCAGATACTGCATAATAATAATAAAAAAAAAAGACTCAATATGACCAGGGCATACATAACCTATAAGCTGATTGTACGATGGAGTTGGCATTCTATAGCCCCTGTTTTCTTAGGAAGTGCAATGAAAATTGATTTTGACATGTCTTTGGGGATTTTTCCGGTGTCATACATTTCATTTAAGAGGACTATTTTTTCAGAACCGAAATCTTCTAGGACCTCTATCATTTCTGTTGTTTCTTCTGTTAAACTGCTCAAACGATGTGTTTCATACTATGAATTCATTCATCTATACCCATTCCACAAGTTTCCTTCCCCTTTCATTTTGTGTACCAAGGCCATGAGGTCCAACTATATCCTCCACCCTATCCTGTCTCACTTTAGCATTAAAATCTCCCATTATCATTGTAACTTCCTGTGATTTAAATTGAACCTTGGCCGTCTCTAAATCTTCATGGAAGTTGTCAATTTCGTCCTGAGTACTTGCTGATGTTGGTGCATTCACCTGGATGATACTGATATCAAATGGCTTGCCACCTAACTTATCTAGCAAAATTCGGTCTCACACAGCCCAGTTTTGACTTGTCCGTTTTTTTTATCATGATGCCTACTCCTCTTTCATGTGTGTTTCCACTAGAATATACTACTATTGTATGCTCATATGATCTTATCATGGCTGCCCCATTCAATCTCACTTCCCCTAGTCCTAAAATATTGAAGTTAAGCCTTTGCATCTCAGTCTTGACATTTTCTAGTTTTCCCCTTTTGCAGCAATGTCCTGAAGTTCCACGTTCCAATTTTGATATTTTTTAGTTTGATCGCAGTAACTTTGTCATGCTTTTGTTTACACATGTTCACGCAATCAGAACATATAATTATACAGCATTCGTCCGTCACGCAACCGCAAGCTCTCCTTTCAACCAATGGCACTAAACAGATCACAATGATAATTTATACATTTTTTTACTAACAGCTTTCAAACAACATACATACAATATTCACATTCAACATTCATATTCACGCACTTTCATATTAACTCTTTCTTTCCTCCTTCCTCGTCTCCTTCCTCGTCTCCTTCCTCGTCTCCTGCTCCTCTTTCTTTTCTTTCTCCTTCTTCGTCGTCTCCTTCTTCCTCGTCTCCTTCTTCGTCTCCTTCTTCTTCGTCCCCTTCTTCTTCGTCTCCTTCTTCTTCGTCCCCTTCTTCTTCGTCCCCTTCTTCGTCCCCTTCTTCGTCCCCTTCTTCTTCGTCCCCTTCTTCTTCGTCTCCTGCTTCCTCGTCTCCTTCTTCGTCGTCTCCTTCTTCTTCGTCCCCTTCTTCTTCGTCCCCTTCTTCGTACCCTTCTTCGTCCCCTTCTTCTTCGTCCCCTTCTTCTTCGTCCCCTTTTTCTTCGTCTCCTGCTTCCTCATCTCCTTCTTCTTCGTCCCCTTCTTCTTCGTCCCCTTCTTCGTCGTCTCCTTCTTCGTCTTATCCTTCTTTTTTGCCTTCTTTTTTTATTTTTCTTCTTCTTCTTTTTCTCCTTCTAATTCACTTTCTTTCTCTTCTTCTTCTTCTCTTTTTTCACCTTCTTCTTCTCCTTTTTCTACTTCTTTCTTTCTTTTTTTTTCTTCGCCTACTTTTTCTTTCTACTTCTTTTTTGCTTTCTTCTTATTCTTATTCTTCTCCTCCTCTTTCTTCTTCTTCTTCTCCTTTTTCTTCTCCTTTTTCTACTACTTTCTTTCTTCTTTTTTTTTCCCGCCTACTTTTTCTTTTCTACTTTTTTTTGCTTTCTTCTTGTTCTGCTGGAGCTCCAGACCCTTTCTCAAGGCGTTTGTTTGGAGACTGACTAACAAACCTAGTCCACCCCAAGTTCCCAACCTGGGTGAACTGTTTTCAAAACTATATCCATATGCGACATTAAAATCTCATGCATACATCCCCCATGCGCACGATACGAAAAACATGTGCAAGTAGTACCCTGTGCACATGACAAACTTGCTGGCGGAATGGTGTCACCAGTGCAGCATGATGGTCCCTACCGGACGAAGGTGCTCCATAGGAACCTGTATTTACGTCTTTATCCTCATTTTTCTTGATTTTGACTGGCCATGATTTATTTGGGGAAAATGCGATGGTGGTTTCCCGTTGCCTTCCACCAGTTTGTGCACGAACTCTCCGTTAGCTTTTGTCGTTCTCGCGGCAACCTACAAGACAGTATGGATGATTTTCTGTCAGGGTTTACTCCCTTAGCCTTATTCTCTCCCGAGATAACAACAAGACAGTGGTGCTATTTACCAATAGCTGGGGGTCTGGTTCATGGGCACCAGGGCATGTCCATACGCCGGTGGGCCTGCGTGCCGCACATCTGGGGCCAGACCTCCTCCGAGTCCTTCGAGTTTTAGCCTGAGTCCGTGAGGTGCTCAGTTACCACATGTCGCCACGAGGAGGCACAACGTAGGGCTTGCTGATGGAGAGGCTATGCACTGACAGAGAGAGACTTACGCATACTGCTCTCCTTTTCGCATTGCTGCAAGCAGCGTGCTAGCCAGCGGTACAGGCTGATAGTGAGAGGTGACAAGCACGCAGTCACTAGCCAACACCCTTATCAATAATAACGCAGAAAGTACATTGCGGAATGGACGGAGAAACCGTCTTCAGAGAGAGGTGACAAGCACGCAGTCACTAGCCCACACCCTCATCAATAATAAAACGCAGAAAGTACATTGCGGAGGAATGGACAGAGAAACTGTCTTCAGACACCCAGGCTTTGGCACACTACGGGCAAAGCTGGAGGAAATCGGTGAATTTTTTTTTTTTTTTTTTTTTTTTTTTTAGTGCGGCGCCCCAGTGAGTGTTGACGGGAGTGAAGGAAGTGACGTCACGGGAGTGACAGAAAGGACAAGAAGACCAGAGGTAGAAAGGACAAGAAGACCAGAGGTAGGTGGCCTGCTATTTATCACGGGGACAACATGGGGTAGGGTGGGGGGGGAGTCAAACCCGAGATGTCCGTGTTAACAGCACGGTGCTATAACCCACTGAGCTATCGGGTCATGTCAAAAAACCAACTGCCGTGCTGTACTGTAGTGCACAACGGACTGCCGACTACAAGATTATGGATTCCAATCCCCATCAGTCCCTTCAAAAATCATTGTGGGATTTTTCGGCTCTAACCGTATGGGCTTATTGAAGTCTCATCCACTTCACGAATGAGTCATTGAGGGTGTTGCTCAAATTTTCTGACCAGCACCACAGGTGACAGTATCTCTCAGGCCTGGTTGACGGCAGAATACATCACGATAGTGAGCGTAGAGTACCGCCCTGTCACACAGCCTCAATCCTAGATGAAGTTCGATAGCTACATGGATATCATCCTCATCGTCATCATCATCACCGCGTCGTAAAAATTGTGCCAGCTTCTGTTGCCATGACGCTGACGTAGAAAATGGGACAAAAAATTACATATACATTTTGTAAAGGCGAGCACAAGGAAGTATTCGTAAGTATGATAACAAAATCACCAGACAACAAAAATAATAACTGTCCGTGCGGAAAAAATAAAAAGGAGAAAAAATACATAACAGAGCCATAGCTGACCTTGGCCTCTGGAAAGACAGCAGCTAACCAGCTACGCCAACGGTACATCACATGAGCAAGATGGCCTCTATGCTCCGTGGGCATCTCCATGACGACTGGACCTGTTGTCACAATTCATAAAATCATGATGAACATAACGATGATTTTGATGGTGATAACAGTAATAAAAGCAGACGGTAGCAGTAGCATTCAATCAACAGAGTGGTCAGAAACCCTGGGGAGCGCGGGACAGCACAAGGTCCACAGAGGAGAAATTACCGTCAAGCAAGTGTTTCGGCCCTTAACTCCTGACACTCTAAAGGGGCCGGGCCACATCCATGTCATGACTCCTGGATGATCTGCGGTCGATTTTTTTTTTTAAAGAAATTTGTCCTCCGCCTGGAATCGAACCCGCGCATTTAAGGTGGTCAGGTGTTTCAAGGCGAAGTCACCCTTATGACGGATGCACATATAGGGGAAATTTAAGCCTTATGAAGTTCGCTTTTGTTCCTCCTGGACCACATCCAGCTGGAGCTCTTTTCCGCTGCTTCTGCCATTGCCTTTAAGGCTCTGGTCCTCAGTCTCTCTCCGAAATCGAGAGCTGCTTCATGAGATTATAGGCTGATGTCCCCATCAACTCCCTTGCTCCAACCTCCGGCGAGGACTTTGAGTTAGGGTTACGGTTATGGTTGCGGGCAGTGTGGACAACACAATTATCTAACAGACACCTGCACTGTGTAGTCAACACAATTATCTTACAGACACCTGCACAGTGTGGACAACACAATTATCTTACAGACACCTGCACAGTGTGGACAACATAATTATCTTACAGACACCTGCACAGTGTGGACAACATAATTATCTTACAGACACCTGACCCTGCACAGTGTGGACAACAATTATCTTACAGACACCTGCACAATGTGGACAACATAATTATCTTACAGACACCTGCACAGTGTGGACAACACAATTATCTTACAGACACCTGCACAGTGTGGACAACATAATTATCTTACAGACACCTGACCCTGCACAGTGTGGACAACAATTATCTTACAGACACCTGCACAGTGTGGACAACACAATTATCTTACAGACATACACACATACATACATACATACATACATACATACATACATACATACATACAAACAGACAGACAGACAGACATAGATAGATAGATAGATAGATAGAGACAGACAGACAGACAGATAGATAGATACATACATAAATAGGTAGATAGATAGATAGATAGATAGAGAGATAGACAGATAGATAGATAGATAGATAGATAGATAGATAGATAGATAGATAGATAGATAGATAGACAGAGACAAAGACACACACATACATACATACATAATAGGTAGGTAGACAGACAGATGATAGATAGATAGATAGATAGATAGATAGATAGATAGATAGATAGGTAGATAGATAGATAGATAGATAGACAGAGACAAAGACAGACACATACATACATACATAATAGGTAGGTAGATAGATAGAGATATAGATAGATAGATAGATAGATAGATAGGTAGATAGATAGATAGATAGATAGATAGATAGATAGATAGACAGAGACAAAGACAGACACATACATACATACATACATACATACATACATACATACATACATACATACATACATACATACATAATAGATAGATAGATAGATAGATAGATAGATAGATAGATAGATAGATAGATAGATAGATAGATAGATGGATGGATGGATGGATGGATGGATGGACATATGACGAATAGATAGGTAGTTGGGTAGATAAACAGACACACAGACAGACAGATAGACAGACAGACAGACAGAACGGGGGGGGGGGGGGGGGGGGGCAAGAAGACAAGCCACCGTATAGCACGAATCCTCTGCGTTCCAAGCAATGCTGGAAATCCCGAAATAGAAACGGGGAATTCCCTAAGCCAAGCTTGCCATATATATATAATACATATATAAGTGCTCCTAATGCTTTACCAGCGCGTAAGGCTTATGTACTGATACAGGGCTTATGTACAGGGCTTATGTACTGATACAGGGCTTATGTACAGGGCTTATGTACTGATACAGGGCTTATGCCGTGATCATTTGGATTTTATCCATCATATGGCACCTGTGACATCAGTGCATTTCGAATCTATTCTGACCGGGCAGATGTTAGTCTTGAGAAGCTGTAAGTGAAATTGAAACCCTGTGTAAAGCTTGTACCAGCCCCACAAACATAAAACATGAACTTACCTGATTCAGTCAGTCTATGAACTATTCAGACGTTGAGTCCGTTAAAAATTATCTGAATCATAGTAGCTACCAGTGTTCAAGCAAGTGCAGAACTAGAAATACACAAATAGAATCAGGACGCATATTTGACATGACAAAACAAAGCAGACGCTAATTTTCGGCCAGCTGGTATTTACACGTGTATAAAAAACGACAAAGAAAATATGCACAACACTTAGTGAGAAAGTAAAGCAATAGAAGATCATTTCCCTGCTGTTTCTTTAAACAAGAGAAAATAGCAGATATCAGATTTCCATCACTGCGAAACACTCTGTTGCCTAAAACATGTAACATCCTCCCTGCACTGCTTCTTCTTGATCTAACTATATCTGTCTGTCTGTCTGTCAGTTAGGTCACAAGACGGAATGACTGTCATACTGACACACCTGTTACTGAGCACAATGATCTATCTCCTGAGTTACAAGACGGAATGACTGTCATACTGACACACCTGTTACTGACCACAATGATCTATCTCCTGAGTTACAAGACGGAATGACTGACATACTGACACACCTGTTACTGAGCACAATGATCTATCTCCTGAGTTACAAGACGAAATGACTGTCATACTGACACACCTGTTACTGAGCACAATGATCTATCTCCTGAGTTACAAGACGGAATGACTGTCATACTGACTCACCTGTTACTGAGCACAATGATCTATCTCCTGAGTTACAAGACGGAATGACTGACATACTGACACACCTGTTACTGAGCACAATGATCCATCTCCTGAGTTACAAGACGGAATGACTGTCATACTGACTCACCTGTTACTGAGCACAATGATCTATCTCCTGAGTTACAAGACGGAATGACTGACATACTGACACACCTGTTACTGAGCACAATGATCTATCTCCTGAGTTACAAGACGGAATGACTGACATACTGACACACCTGCTATTGAGCACAATGGTCCATCTCCGACAGAGTCTCAGTTGTATCCTAAAACCTGCCCGAACACACATAAAAAAGAAAAAGGAAGAAGAGATCATGTGCCGTGCTTAAATTGAGGTTTGACCTCACCGTGTGTGGAGCCGGGTAATTATAGTTCAACTGTCGTGAAAAGAGATAAAGGTGCAGTCACCCTTCCCCCAAACCTGCCTCTCTCTCTCTCTCTGTCTCTGTCTGTCTGTCTGTCTGTCGGTCGGTCAGTCTCTCTCTCTCTCTCTCTCTCTCTCTCTCTCTCTCTCTCTCTTTCTCTGAGAAGACCTTGTTCCCGCCCACGTTCGCACACATACACACGCACACACACGTATTTCTAGTTCTGCACTTGCTTGAACAACTATCGTCAGCTAGCGACAGCAAAATTTGCAGTTAGAACTACTTCACAAACGGACAATTTTGTGAGTAAGGAAATTAAAATCAGATCTGATGTTGACTTTCCAAAGCGAGCAAAAAGCATTTCATCACAAATGACTGTTGCAACTTATATATCTGACTTGGTCAAACAGTCTAATATAAATATGGATGAAATAGCTGAGACACCATCAACAACGCCTATCCCTACATGGGAAATGCTAAAAGCCTCTTTTGATATTGATTATATAGACGCTAAGAAATCTGAAAACGTCAACATTTCGATATCCACAGCAAGAAAACACATCGATGAAAAATACCGTACCCACCTTCACATTTTTACCGATGGATCAGTCTTAGAAAATAAATGTGCTGGAGCAGCATTTTATGTTCCAAAATTTAAAATAAAAAAGTCATTTTTCGTTGGGGCAAACATATCTATCTTTACAGCGGAATTAGTCGCTATTAATCAAGCATTGCATTATCTAGTAAATCTTAAACCCATGTCTTTCAAAGTAGTTCTCTTTGTTGACTCAAAATCTGTATTATATGCCTTACGGTCTTTTGATGCCGACACAAGACCTGATTTAATTACTGAGGCAAATCATCTTATGCATCGTTTAAGGGTCAAAGGTACAGATATCAGTTTATGCTGGGTGCCTTCTCACGTTGGTCTTCACGGCAACGAAGTAGTTGACAGAGCAGCTAAGCAAGGCGCCCAGAATTCTGATAATGCTATAGAATTACATGTTCATACCTCCGTAAAAGAAGCTTGCAACTTGCTCGAATCAGCCTCATGGACTCGATTTCATGAACATTCAAATGAACAGTTTGTGTCACAACAAATGATAAAACTTACCGTTCAAAATGTATGTAAAAAATTGCAGTATTCTTCCATGTATCATTTGAGATCGATTGTTGCTGTTTGTTTTCGTATTCAGCTAAACGCATTGAAAACAAAATATTGTAAAAATGTCAAGTGTATTTGCGGCGAGCAGTTCACACTGTTTCACTGTTTATTCTACTGCAAAATGCTACGTTCTTTTTTACCGAAAATGTTTACTCAAGAAAAGTGTTCTGAAAATCATTTCCAAAAAATTACATCAGATCAATCTTTGTTAGTTAAAATTTCAGAATCATTAGTTCACAGTCCTGTTAATGCATTACTTTAATTTTATGCAGTTTGTGTTTTAGTGTTAAATTTTCCCTTCACATTGTTGAAGTTAATTGTTACTAATATTAGAGTTAAGATTTCGTTCCATTTTTCTATTCTACCACCTATTTGTGACTTTTTCCTCTGTCTCCCCTCTGCCCCAATCCAACCCGTCCAACTATCGTTCTCCATTTTATTTTATTTATACATTGTTTCTCCCCCCCCCCCCTCCCCCGTCAAAAATCACTTAGGCCTACAGTGAAAAGACGTTAAATCAAAGAACGAACGAACGAACACACACACACACACACACACACACACACACACACACACACACACACACACACACACACACACACACACAAACAAACAAACAAACAAACAAACAAACAAAAACACACACACACACATTCATGTCTAAATAAACACATTACTAAATGTTCATGCACACAATGACAATCAGATGCACCAAGACAAGCACTCACGAGAGCACGAAAACATGATTGTTATATGTATCATTACCTGATAACCAAAGTGTCAAAATTAGATAGGCTTGCAATGCCCACTTTCAAGAAAGCTCTATCACATCATTAAAGACATCTTCATTTGTTTATTTATTTATGTACCAACATCACAAGCATTGTCAGTGACCAGAACTTTAAATTTTAACCGAAGCCGTAACAGGGAAATCCCAGCTGATTTGTCATAGACTGCAGCACACATGATCCAGCGGCTATTGTAGAAATCGGGATTTTCCGCTTCGTAAACAGCCCCACTTTGGTTACCGTCTCTCTCGGTCCTATCTGTACTGTGTCTGTCTCCATCTGTATCTTTCTCCCTCCCTCTGTCTATCTGTCTGTCTGTCTGCCTATCTGCCTATCTGCCTCTCTCTCTCTCTCTCTCTCTCTCTCTCTCTCTCTCTCTTTTACGTCTGTATATATGTAGGCAATGAGTGTGTGTGTGTGTGTGTGTGTGTGTGTGTGTGTGTGTGTGTGTGTGTGTGTGTGTGTGTGTGTGTATGTGTGTGTGTGTGTGTGTGTGTGTGTGTGTGTGTGTGTGTGTGTGTGTGTGTGTGTGTGTGTGAGTGTGCGTGTGTGTTCGTAACTGTCTGCATCCATTATGTTATAATATTATGTCTCTGTATTTGATAGTTTGTGTGATTGCTTGCATCGAATTGCACATGATTTCCTTTTTACAGACTTGAGAGATATGAAGACAGAGCTAAAACCCATAAATGTGCACATGAATATCACTGCTGCACACTTACACATCACGATTCACACAAACAAACACACATACATCCACACAGACACACATACACGCGCACGCGCATGTAAACACACACGCACGCACGCATAGACACACAAACGCACGCGCGCACACACACAAACAGACAAACACTCACCACGACTCTCGTAAATGTTAATGCACACATATGCGCGCGCGTGCGCGCACACGTACGCACGCACACACACGTACATATGCACACACACATATAAACACATACACGCACACATACACACACATGCCTACCCCCACACACACAGATGAGAGAGAGAGAGAGAGAGAGAGAGAGAGAGAGAGAGAGAGAGAGAGAGAGAGAGAGAGAGAGAGAGAGAATTTCAAACTTCAAAACACTTTAGAATTCCAGGCTCAGAGAGAGGATCGGATAGTTTTTTTCTTTATGCATGCTTTATGGCTGGTGGTGCTAGTACCTTGTTGTTTGTTTTGTGTCACTCGAGTTCAATTCCAGCCTGCGACATTCAAACTGGCCTGTTTCCTGTCCATCTTAATCTTTCCATCATTCTGGTGCTGTCAGCTTAGTGTTTAACAGGTCCACTGGTCTGTTCATTGCCCATCTTAATCTTTCCATCATTCTGGTGCTGTCAGCTTAGTTTTAAAGGTCCATTCTCGACCCCCCTTCAAGAACCTATCAGCATATAGGGTTTTGAGCAAGCTTATGGAGTCCGCCACACAATTGCTAGCAGATTTGGTGCAGCGAATATGGAGCCGTCAGAGTGTGATGAACCCCTCTTGAGGACACTCGACAGCCCAAATTTAGTGTGTGTTATTATCTGTTCATATTTTTGAAGAACTGACAATTCTTGTTGTGATATCTTTTTTTTATTTGTGACTACCACGAGTATTATCATAATATGAAATGTAGCCTAACTGAAAAGTGCATGCTTTCGGCAAGGGCTATTTGCGCTGCACAAATGGAATCGTTGTGATTATCCGTAGGCAAATGTACGTATGCGTATATACACACACAAAGGCATGCACACAGTATGCAGTTGGCAAATGTGCGTGTGGGAAGAGACAGACAGACAGACAGACGAGACAGAGACAGACAGACAGACGGAGACAGAGACAGAGACAGAGACAGAGGGAAAGACAGCCAGACAGATAGACAGTTTTATAAATACAGGCCTACAATGGAACATTGATAATGAAACAGACCATGTATAGAACAGACGGACAGACAGAACGGCCGGACGAACAGAGAAAGAAATGGCTTACGGATTCAACTGTAGCTACGTGGCAAGCGGATACGTGTAGGCTGCACAGAGCAAAAAACCCACAGGAAACACCAAACAAAACGTGAACAACCAGGAAGTTAGGAATCCCATTGCTAAAAATAGTTCAACGAGGCATGCGCAGCACCGCTTGTCTGCTCTCAGCGTGAAAGTGGTCGTCTACTGGGCGCTCCCTCATCGTCAGAGTCGTTTGGAACAGTGCGATTATGATCCACCATTGGTGGTTGTCAGACAGGGCAGTAGATCTTCACTTGTGTTGCTGTTGCCACGTATTGTAGTTGTTCAGTGGTTTGTTGTTGTTCAGGTCATGCAATGACTATTTGAAGGTGTTTACTATATTTAGCTCTTTCAGCAGTGACCGTGATTAGAGTCTATACACACAGTATCTGTGCAAAACAACACTGTCGCGACAAGCCTTGTTGAACGAGGGGCTAGCTGAAGGTAAGCAAATGGGCTGTTTTCTGAAGTGTGTGTGTGTGTGTGTGTGTGTGTGTGTGTTGTGTGTGTGTGGTGTGTGTATGTATGTGTGTGTGTGTGTGTGTGTTGTGTGTGTGTGTGTGTGTGTATGCTGTGTCTGTGTCTGTGCCTATGTGGGTCTGTGAGCCTGTGTGAGTGAGTGAGTGAGAGAATTCATACATGTAAGTGTGTGTGTGTGTGTGTGTGTGCGTGCGTGCGTGTATGTGTGTGTGTGCGTGCATGTGTGTGTGTGTGCGCGCGCGCGTGCGCGTGGGCGCACAATCTGGTGTATGAGCGCACACAATGCATATCCGTATGTGTGTTCAGTCAGTCTGTCAGTCTGTCTGTCTGTCCGCCGATCCGTCCGTCCGTCCGCCTGTCTCTCTCTCTCTCTCTCTCTCTCTCTTCTCTCTCTTCTCTCTCTCTGTGCAATGTGTGTGTGCACAATGGTGTGTGTTGTGTGTTTGGTGGTGTTGTGTTGTGTGTGTGGTGTGTGTTGTGTGTGTGTTTGATGGTGTTGTGTTTGGTGGTGCTGTGTTTGGTGGTGTTGTGTTTGGTGGTGTTGTGTTGTGTGTTTGGTGGTGTTGTGTTTTGGTGGTGGTTGTGTTTGGTGGTGTTGTGTTGTGTGGTGTTGTGGTGTTGTGTTTGGTGGTGTTGTGTTGTGGTGTTTTGTTGGTGTTGTGTTTGGTAGTGTTGTGTTTGGTGGTGTTGTGTTTGGTGGTGTTGTGTGTTTTGGTGGTATTGTGTTTGGTAGTGTTGTGTTTGGTGGTGTTGTGTTTGGTTGTGTTGTATTTGATGGTGTTGTGTTTGGTGGTGTTGTGTTTGGTAGTGTTGTGTTTGGTGGTGTTGTGTTGTGGTAGTGTTGTGTTTGGTGGTGTTGTGTTTGGTGTTGTTGTATTTGATGGTGTTGTGTTTGGTGGTGTTGTGTTTGGTGGTGTGTTGTGTGTTTGGTGGTGTTATGTTGTGTTTGGTGTTGTTGTGTTTGGTAGTGTTATGTTGTGTTGTATTTAGTGGTGTTGTGTTGTGTGTGTTGTGTGTTGTGTTGTGTGTGTTGTGTTGTGTGGTGTGTGTGGTTTGGTGTGTTGTGTGGTGTGATAGGTGGGTGTGGTTGTGTGGTGTGGTGTGGTGTGTGGTGCATTGTGTGTGGTGTGTGTGTGTGTGTGGTGTGGTGTGTGGTTTGTTGTGTGGTACGTGATGTGGTGTGTTGTTGTTGTGTGTTTGATGTCGTGCGTGGTGTGTGGTGTGCTGTGTGTGGTGTGTGTAAGTGTGTGTGGTGTGTGTGGTGTGATGTATGGTGTGGTGTGTGTGTGTGGTGTGTGTGGTGTGGTGTGTGTGTGTGGTGTGGTGTGTGTGGTGTGGTGTGTGTAGTGTGATGTATGGTGTGGTGTGTGTGGTGTGGGTATGTGGGGTGGTGTGTGTAAAGTGGTATGTGTGGTGTGGTGTGGTGTGCAGTGTGATGTGGTGTGTGTTGTGGGGGGTGGGGGTGTAGTTTGGTGTGTGTGGGTGTGTGTGATGTGGTGTCGTGTGGTGTGGTGTGTCATGTGGTGTGTGTGGTGTTTGGTGTGTGTTGTGTGTGATATGGTGTGTGTTGTGTTGTGTGTTGTGGTGTGTGATGTGATGTGTGGTATGGTGTGTGTGAGGTAGTGCGTGTGGTGTGTGGTGTGGTGTGGTGTGGTGTGTGTGTGGGGTGTGGTGTGTGTGTTGTGTGTGGTGTGGTGTGGTGTGTGGTGTTTGGTGTTTGTGGTGTTTACTGTGTGGTCTGGTGTGGTGTGTGGTGTGGTGTGGTTTTTGTGTGTGGTGTGGTGGTGGTGGTGTGGTGTGTGGGTGTGGTGTGGTGGTGTGTGTGGTGTTATGTGATGTGTATGGTGTGTGATGTGGTGTGTGGTGTGGTGTGGGGTTTAAGGTGTGTGGTGTGGTGTGGTGTTGTGTGTGTGGTCTGTGGTGTGGTGTGGTCTGTGGTGCGGTTGTGTGTGGTATGGTGGTGTGTGTGTGTGGTGTGTGTGTGGTGTGTGTGGTTTAGTGGTTGGTGTGGTGGTGTGGTGTGCGTGGTGTGCGGTGTGTGGTGTGGTGGTGTGGTTTGTGATGTGTGGGTGTGTGTGTGGTGTGTGTGTGTGTGTTGTGTGGTGTGGTGTTGGTGTGTGTGGGTTTTTGTGTGTGGTTTGGTGTTGATGTGTGATGTGGTGTATGGTGTGTGGTGTGTGTGTGTGTGGTGTGGTTTGGTGTGTGGTGTGATTGTGTGGTGTTGGTGTGTGGTGTTATGTGTGGTGTGTGGTGTTGTGTGGTGTGGTGTGGATTTGGTGTGTGGTGTGGGGTGTGTGTGGTGTGTGTGTGTGTTTTGTGTGTGTGGTGTGTGTTTGTGTGTGTGGTGTGGTGTGTGTATGTGGTGTGTGGTGGTGTGTATGTGTGGTGTGGTTGATGTGTGTTGTGTGTGTGTGTGTTGTGTGTGTGTGTGTGTGTGGTGTGGTGTGTGTATGTGTGTGTGATTGGTGTGTGTGTGGGTGGTGTGTATGTGTGGTGTGGTTTGTGTGTGGTGTGTGTGTGTTGTGGTGTGTGTGTATGTGGTGTGATGTGTGTGTTGTGTGTGGTGTGTGTGTGGTGTGGTGTTGATGTTGTGGTGGTGTTGTGTTGGTGGTGGTGTTGTATGTTGTGTGGTGTTGTTTGGTGGTTGTGTTGTGTTGTGTTGTGTTGTGTTGGTGGTTATTTTGGTGGTTGTGTTGTGTTGTGGTGTGTTGTGTTGGTGGTTGTTGTTGTGTTGTGTTGTGTTTGTGTTGTGTTGATGTGTTGTGTTGTGTTGTGTTGTGTTGTGTTGTGTGGTTGTGTTGTGTTGTGTTGTGTTGGTGTTGTGTTGTGTTGTGTTGTGTTGTGTTGGTGTTGTGTTGTGTTGTGTTGTGTGGTGTGTTGTGTTGTGTTGTGTTGGTGGTTGTGTTGTGTTGGTGTTTGTGTGTGTATTGTGTGGTGTTGTGTTGTGTTGTGTTGGTGGTTGTGTGTGTTGTGTTGTGTTGTTTGTGTTGTGTTGGTGGTTGTGTTGGTGTGTGTTTGTTGTGTGGTTGTGTTGTGGTTGTGTTGTGTTGTGGTTTGGGTGTTGTGTTGTGTTGTGTTGTGTTGTGTTGTGGTTGTGTTGTGTTGGTGGTTGTGTTTGTGTTGTGTTGGTGGTTGTGTTGTGTTGGTGGTTGTGTGTGTTGGTGGTTGTGTTGTGTTGTGTTGTGTTGTTTGTTGTGTTGTGTTGGTGGTTGGTGGTTGTGTGTTGTGTTGTGGTTGTGTTGTGTTTGGTGTGTTGTGTTGGTGTTGTGTTGTGTGGTGTGTGGTGTGTTGGTGTGTTGTGTTGTGGTGGTTGGTGGTTGTGTTGTGTTGTGTTGTGTTGGTGTTGTGTTGGTGGTTGGTGTGTTTGTGTTGTGGTGGTGTGTTGGTGTGGTGTTGGGTTGTGGGTTTGTTTGTGTGTGTGTTTGTGTTTGTGTTGTGTTGGTTGTGTTGTTTTGTGTGTGTGGTGTGTTGGTGGTTGTGTTGGTTGGTGGTGTGTTGTGTTGTGGTTTTGTGTTGGTGGTTGGTGGTTGGTGTTGTGTGTGGTGGTTGTGTTGGTGTGTGTGGTTGTTGTGTTGTGTTGTGTGTTTGTTGGTGGTTGTGTTGTGTGTGTGATGGTGTTTGTGTGTGTTGTGGTGTGTTGTGTGTGTGGTGTTGGCGGTGTTTGTGTTGTGTTGTGTTGTGTTTGTGTTGTGTTGTGTTGTGTTGTGTTGTGCTGTGCTTGTGCTGGTGCTGTGCTGTGCTGTGCTTGTGTTGTGTGTGTGTGTTGTGTTGTGCTGTACAGTATCTTACTGCACTGGCATTTCGTACTGATGATATCTGAATAGCATCACAATGTATTATGATGCACGCTTGCATTGCATTGTATTGTGCTGTTTGTAAGAAAGACGGCAGTGCTTTGTATTGTGCTGTATTGTAGTAAAGACGGCAGTGCATTGTATTGTGTGCTGTATTGTAGTAAGACGGCAGTGCATTGTATTGTACTGTATTGTAGTAAAGACGGCAGTGCATTGTATTGTGCTGTATTGTAGTAAAGACGGCAGTGCACTGTATTGTGCTGTATGTAGTAAGACGGCAGTGCACTGTATTGTGCTTGTATTGTAGTAAAGACGGCAGTGCATTGTATTGTGCTGTATTGTAGTAAAGACGGCAGTGCATTGTATTGTGCTGTATTGTAGTAAGACGGCAGTGCAATTGTATTGTGCGTATTGTAGTAAGACGCAGTGCACTGTATTGTGCTGTATTGTAGTAAAGACGGCAGTGCACTGTATTGTGCTGTATTGTAGTAAAGACGGCAGTGCATTGTATTGTGCTGTATTGTAGTAAAGACGGCAGTGCACTGTATTGTGCTGTATTGTAGTAAAGACGGCAGTGCACTGTATTGTGCTGTATTGTAGTAAAGACGGCAGTGCATTGTATTGTGCTGTATTGTAGTAAAGACGGCAGTGCACTGTATTGTGCTGTATTGTAGTAAAGACGGCAGTGCATTGTATTGTGCTGTATTGTAGTAAAGACGGCAGTGCACTGTATTGTGCTGTATTGTAGTAAAGACGGCAGTGCACTGTATTGTGCTGTATTGTAGTAAAGACAGCAGTGCATTGTATTGTGCTGTATTGTAGTAAAGACGGCAGTGCATTGTATTGTGCTGTATTGTAGTAAAGACGCAGTGCATTGTATTGTGCTGTATTGTAGTAAAGACGGCAGTGCATTGTATTGTGCTGTATTGTAGTAAAGACGGCAGTGCATTGTATTGTGCTGTATTGTAGTAAAGACGGCAGTGCATTGTATTGTGCTGTATGTAAAAGACGGCAGTGCATTGTATTGTGCGTATGTATAAGACGGCAGCAGAAGGGCATCCAGAAGTCATGACCTGGATGCCAGTTTTATGGCTTTTCTAGAAGACGCCATTTGCAAAATGGGTGACGGCTCAATGCTGAGCGTTGATTGGCTGAGAATGCCAGGAGTGGGGGTGAACCTGATGACTGGAGTCTTTTGAAACACGTTGACAATGACAGACGAGCCGTTTCGGGTCTATTTCACTTCGTCCTCTCCAAACGTACGGTGGAAATGGCTAGTGTGCCAGCACTTTCAGGAGTTCAGCGCCAAAACACTGGCTTGAAGAGGGTTTCTCCTGTGAGGACCTTGTGCTGTCCAGCTCTCCACAGAGTTTATTGCAGCCTTGTTCATCACAGCCTTCATGCCGTTTCCTGTTGCATTCTACTGAAATGTTTTCAATTATTATTGTATCACATTACGCCATACACAACATTGTGTTGTAGTTGTAGTGTAGTGTAGTGTAGTGTAGTGTAGTGTACTGTAGTGTAGTGTAGTGTAGAGTAGTGTAGTGTAGTGTAGTAGTGTAGTGTAGTGTAGTGTAGTGTAGTGCGGTGCGGTGCGGTGTGGTGTGGTGTGGTGTGGTGTGGTGGGTGTGGTGGGTGTGGTGTGGTGTGGTGTGGTGTATCGTATCGTCATGGGGACTGCAATAACTCACTGTCAATTGCGCAGTGTCATTTTGCGTGACCACATCACCATGGAAACCTCGTCAGGTCAGATGTCATCGTTTGGTCAGTTGTGGCAACGTCTGCTGACATGGCTTGCCAGCCTGCTTCCAGAACCAGCGGTAATGCTATATGTGTATCTGTCTGTCTGTGTGTCTGTGTGTCAGTGTGTCTGTGTGTCTGTCTGTCTCTTTCTCTGTCTCTATCTCTTTGTTTCTCTGTCTGTCTGTCTCTCTCTCTCTTTCTCTCTCTCTTTCTCTCTCTCTTTCTCCTCTGTTTCTCTGTCTCTGTCTGTCTGTCTGTTTCTCTCTCTCTCTCTCTCTCTCTCTCTCTCTCTCTCTCTCTCTCTCTCTCTCTCTCTCCACATCCAAGGGTCGTCTGAAATGTGGTGTTCCTCAAGGATCAATTTTAGGACCCGTTCCGTTTTCTATATTCATGAATGACTTACCATTTCATATTATCTGATCCCACCTTTCACTTTGATGTATTTGCTGATGACGGAACAATCCATACACATTACAAAAGTATAGTGACTGTCAACACACACTGACAAAAAAAGCCTCAATGAAAATTTTAAAGTGTGTGCTAAAAATGCAATGGCATTAAACTTCACGACTGAATGTATGGTTATATACATACACTAAAAACGACAGCTTGGCCCTCTTTCACTCAGTCTGTCCCTGAGAGTAATTCTATTACACAAATACCTGAATACCATCTACTAGGTATCATTATCGATCATCATCTTACCTGGCAAAAACCACATCAATTGCTTATGCAAGATAATCTCCGAGAACATGTTTAGTCTGTCTAAATTAAGATGTTTAACAGATACAATTTGTTTGTGTCTATCTATATATATATACAGGGGGGGTGCAAAAGTAGATATACAGTAAGTATCACATCATTATTATAATGCTTAATTCCGCTCTTGATTAGAGGAGTGTGTGAATACTGACGGCAAGCAGTTTGAGTATCTGAGGGATTAAGGCTGTGCTTGTTATTACATGTATATATGCAATATTCATTTGTTTGTAGAGTAAATGCAATGAGTATTGTGTTTTCTTTTTTCATAACTGTATACCTACTTTTGCACCCCCCCCCCCCTGTATATAAATACATACATATGTATATATATATTATATATATATATATATATATATATATATATATATATGTGTGTGTGTGTGTGTGTGTGTGTGTGTGTGTGTGTGTGTGTGTATGTGTATGTATATGTAGATGAGATTCAACTGTGTGGTCCCTGTCTTCCCAGTGGACTCAGAGCTTAACTCTTTCTTTCTTGCGTTTCGGTTTACTAAAAGATACACATTTGTATGTGTCTGTTGTTGTAGAAAGTGGTATTGTTGAACACTGTAAGAATTCAAATCAGTTTATGTTTGAATGTAAATATGATTGAAATGTCCATTTTGATTTAATCATAGAAATAGTTGATAACATTCATAAAATGAAGATTGGTTTTACATACATACACACGCGCATGCGTACAGACATTGACACACACATAGGAGAGAGAAAGGGGAGAGAGACAGACAGACAGACAGAGACAGAGAATATGATTATAGATAGACAGACATAGACAGACAGACAGATAGATAGAAATAGATAGATGATAGATAAGATAGATATATAGATAGATAGATAGATTGATTAGACAGACAGATAGATAGATAGGTTAGACAGATAGATTAGACAGATAGACAGATAGATATGTAGATAGAATAGACAGATAGAGAGAGAGAGATAAAGTGAGAGATAGGTAGATAGATAGATAGATAATGAGATAAATAGAGATAGGTTGACAGAGAGATAGATAGGTAGATAGGTAGAGAGATAGATAGGTAGAGAGATAGATAGGCAGAGAGAAAGAGATAGGTAGATAGAGAGATAAAAGAAACAAGAAAAAATCGTGATTATCTCTCATTTCAGCAAGAGTATAAAAGAAAAGGGATAGGTTCCAAATCATACACTTTTCTTTCTCGCAAAGTATTGCACTACAGTCTCTCAATAGACAATACAGTGAATATGAGTTGATTTCCTTTTTGTCTACCACCGTATTTTTTTCCAAAAGCATGCCTCAAAACGGCGTGGTGGTAGAACTTTATTTCCTTTACAATTTCAATACATTGAAATTACATTTGAAAGGCTAACTGCTCCCCAGCGCTATTCGCCAAAGAGCAACTCCCCAGCACTATTCGAGCAAGAGCACAGAGAGAATTGGCGTTGTGTTGTGGAGTCCTGTCTCTGTCTCTCTCTGCCTCTGTCTCTGCCTGGCTCCTCCTTTCTTCCTCTCTCTCTTGCCTGGCTCTTCCCTGCCCTCCATCTTCAGCTCCT
>JAPXFY010000019.1:75061048-75063548 GCA_030674185.1 Monoplex corrugatus
CCAAGGCCATAGCACGATACTGTTCCGTCAGTGCTATGATAGACTCCCGGATAAGACATGTACGGAGACAAAGATGCAGGGCCACTCTCCCTTTGTCCAAACCATGCAGGACCTTTAGTGATTTGTGCTGTTGACAATACAAGATGTAAGAAAGTGTACGTGTGTATGAATGGATGTGTGTCTGTGTGTGCGCGTGTATGTGACATATATGATATAAACGGTACACGTATACGCACTCGCGCATATGTGTGTGTATATTTTTGTATAAGAGTGAACGAGAACATGTGCAGGTTGGCGAACCAGGCCGAATGGCCTCTGTAAACACACATCCATGTTCTCTGTAAACACACATCAATGTTCTCTATAAACACACATCCATGTTCTCTGTAAACACACATCCATGTTCTCTGTAAACACACATCCATGTTCTCTGTAAACACACATCCATGTTCTCTGTAAACACACATCCATGTTCTCTGTAAACACACATCCATGTTCTCTGTAAACACACATCCATGTTCTCTGTAAACACACATCCATGTTCTCTGTAAACACACATCCATGTTCTCTGTAAACACACATCCATGTTCTCTGTAAACACACATCCATGTTCTCTGTAAACACACATCAATGGCCTCTGTAAACACACATCCATGTTCTCTGTAAACACACATCCATGTTCTCTGTAAACACACATCCATGTTCTCTGTAAACACACATCCATGTTCTCTGTAAACACACATCAATGTTCTCTATAAACACACATCCATGTTCTCTGTAAACACACATCCATGTTCTCTGTAAACACATCCATGTTCTCTATAAACACACATCCATGTTCTCTGTAAACACACATCCATGTTCTCTGTAAACACACATCCATGTTCTCTGTAAACACACATCCATGTTCTCTGTAAACACACATCCATGTTCTCTGTAAACACACATCCATGTTCTTCATGCAGAGAATGAAAATATTTCAGGTGTGGGGGGGGGGGGGGATAAAATTGCAGATACAGTTTCACTGATCTTGTTTATGAATGGATTCTTCCCGTCTTCCTCTCCAAGTTTTGAAAAGTCATCATTATTGCCAAAAGACATTGACAAGTGCGCACATTTAATTATGTTTAATTGTGTTTTTGCAAATTGTATATCATTTCTATTGGGATATCTAAGAAGTTAGTTGAACTAATGTTTTATTTGTTTGTTTGTGTGTTCATTTGGTTCTTTCATTTTCGTTTGTTTGTTTGTGTTTACTTTCTGTTTGTCTGTTATGTCACGTTTTCTTTTTTTTTTTTTTTTTCTTTTAGTAAAACGTGAAAACCTTGCCAGCACATGTTGCTTACGCCCAAGCTTGTGGCTTATGCCATGGTCATTTTGGATCTTCTCCATCATAATGCATTGTGGTGTCAGCGCGTATGGAATTTCTTTCGAGCACGGGGAAGCTATCTCCAGAAACTGAAATTGAAACTTTGGATGTTCTCCATTCTACTGATATTCTGTTGAAGGGTTCCTGACAAGTGTGAAGGTTGACAGTATTAAAACCATACTGTTCAAATCATCATTATTGACTTGTTCCTGACAAGTGTGAAGACTGATAGTATTAAAACCATACTGTTCAAATCATCATTATTGACTTGTTCCTGACAAGTGTGAAGGCTGACTATTAAAACCATACTGTTCAAATCATCATTATTGACTTGTTCCTGACAAGTGTGAAGGCTGACAGTATTAAAACCATACTGTTCAAATCATCATTATTGACTTGTTCCTGACAAGTGTGAAGGCTGACAGTATTAAAACCATACTGTTCAGGTTTCAAATGCATGAACCTGTTCACTGCCCATCTTAATGTTTCTATCATTCTGATGTCAGCTTAGTGTTTGATAGGTCCCTTCTCCATCTTAATGTTTCTATCATTCTGATGTCAGCTTAGTGTTTGATAGGTCCCTTCTCCATCTTAATGTTTCTATCATTCTGATGATAGGTCCCTTCTCCATCTTAATGTTTCTATCATTCTGATGATAGGTCCCTTCTCCATCTTAATGTTTCTATCATTCTGATGATAGGTCCCTTCTCCATCTTAATGTTTCTATCATTCTGATGATAGGTCCCTTCTCCATCTTAATGTTTCTATCATTCTGATGATAGGTCCCTTCTCCATCTTAATGTTTCTATCATTCTGATGTCAGCTTAGTGTTTGATAGGTCCCTTCTCCATCTTAATGTTTCTATCATTCTGATGTCAGCTTAGTGTTTGATAGGTCCCTTCTCCATCTTAATGTTTCTATCATTCTGATGTCAGCTTAGTGTTTGATAGGTCCCTTCTCCATCTTAATGTTTCTATCATTCTGATGATAGGTCCCTTCTCCATCTTAATGTTTCTATCACTCTGGTGGTGTCAGCTTAGTGTTTGATAGGTCCCTTCTCCCTTTTGCCAGTCTCAAAACCTTGCTACCTCTTTGGGTTTTACGCAGTTTAGGGAGTCTGCCAGACAGTTG
>JAPXFY010000019.1:75071048-75108548 GCA_030674185.1 Monoplex corrugatus
GCCTGAATGGGGTGTTGATGCTGACCTCTTCTCGATGGTATTTGAAGAAGGTGGTCAGCCTTGCTACTCGTCTTCTGTCTGCTAGGGTGGACCACTGTAAATGTGTCAGCATGGAATCGACACTTGAGGTGTGACGGTGGCGGTTCACAACCCATCGAGCTGCACGGCGTTGGACTTTTTCGATGTTTTCGATGTTTTTGGCAGTGTAGGGGTCCCAGACTGGTGAGGCATATTCTAAAGTGGGACGAACTAGGGCTTTGTAGGCTGTTTCCTTGATGTTGATGGAACCCACTCTCAGGTTTCGCCTGAGAAAATCTTAGGTCTTGTTTGCCCTGTTTGTCATATTCGAAATATGGGTGTCCCAGCTGAGGTCTTGGGAGATGGTGACCCCCAGGTACTTTGTCTCCTCTACTCTTTTGAGGTTTTGGCCGTGGAGATGGTACGTGCCAGTCAGTGTGTTTCTCTTCCTGGAGATATGGAGGGCTTGGCACTTGTCAGGGTGGAAAGACATCCTCCATTTAGTTTCCCAATCCGCCATGTGGTCCAGGTCCTCTTGTAGCTTTCTTTGGTCTTGGGGGGAAGTTACAGTTTTGTGGCAGAGAGTGTCGTCTGCAAAGAGCCGTGCTGTTGAGGAGAGTTGTTCAGGGAGGTCCTTAATGTAGAGGAGAAAAAGGGCAGGGCCCAGGACTGATCCCTGGGGGGTATCCTGACTCTACTGGAATGGCCTTTGAGGAAGCTCCATCAACAACCACGTCTGCTGTCGGTTTGCCAGGAAGTTCTTGATCCATTCGTGGACCTGGCCAGTGATCCCGTAATGTCGGAACTTGTGGATTAGAAGGAAGTGGCAGACCTTGTTTTCATTTTGTTTATCCAAAAAGATTCTCTCTTCAGTCTGGTGTCCAGATTCTCAGAGTGCACCTTCTCCACTGCGCTACATTTTTAATATTGAAGTGAATGGCCAGTTTGGTTGAAGTGTTTGGTGACCTGAGTGCCTGTATTTTTATGGATGTTTGACCGGTGTTGGTAGAATCTGGTTTTGAGAGAATTTTTCGTTTGTCCTATGTATTGAGTTTTGGGGCAGATATCGCAGTGGAGGAGATACACTACGTTGGTAGATATAAATGCACATGTCAGTTTGTGCCTTATTTTGAAAGTTTCACTCGTGTTTAAACTGCTGAAAGTTACACCTTCAAACAAGTGTTGTTCACAAATGATGCACTTTTCAGCTGAACACTTGAAACAGCCTGCATCAGGATCAGGAGGGATTGGAAGGTAGGATGGCATGAGGAGGTTACGCAGGGAGCGACAACATCTCTCCCCAAGGATGGGTGGGTCGGGAACAGCGTTCTGCATTTTCCTGCTGGTGTGAAGGATTGTAGAGTGGAGTTCCCTGAGCCACTGACGGAGGGGTGGGTTAGATGGATGGTGGGTGACGATGAAGGGGGTTCTGGTGGCGGTCTGTTTGGGTTTATATTGAAGGATCTGTGATCTTCGGATGAGGCCAGCACGATGTTTGGCATTCTGTACAAGACTGGAATTGTATCCTCGGGGGCCAAAATAGCGTGTCATTTCTGCACAGCGGCGACTGAAGGTGACAGGGTCAGAACACAGGCGGCGAAGTCTCAGAAACTGGCTGTACGGTATGTTTTTGATCACGTGTTGAGGATGACAGGACAGGTTATGTAGATAAGAATGGGAATCTGTAGGTTTGGTGTACACATCAGTCACTAGGTAGCCATTTTTAATGCTGACCTGAACATCAAGGAAGGATAACTGGTTGGTGGATGAGTTCACTGTAAACTTTATGGTAGGGTGGAAGGAGTTGATGTACGTTGAGAACAGTTCTAATTCAGAAACAGGGCCTGTCCACAGTAAGAAAATGTCATCAATAAAGCGTTTCCAGTACTGGTCAGAAATGGTGACAGGGCTGTTGGTCAAAAGTTTGGATTCTAACCAACCCATAAAGAAGTTGGCAACGGAAGGGGCCATGGGTGTTCCCATTGCAGTGCCAAAGATTTAATAATAATATAATAATTACAATATTTATATAGCGCAAAATCTTGATAAAATCAAATCTAAGCGCTGAAGCAGACACACACGCACGCACGCACGCACACACACGCACATACACACACACACACACACACACACACACACACACACACACACACACACACACACACACACACACACACACACGCATGGCTATAAATGGGGAGAAAGAAAAAAAGCAATAAAAGCAATAAAAGCAATGGAAAATTATAGAGAGCATAGCATATACAATTATATATTATAACCATGTGATTCCCCTCCGAGCGGAGACAGGCTGTAGAGGGGGGAGGGGGGGTTGAGTGAGGTTAGGATTTTATGCAGAGGAGAAAAGGTGGGTTTTGAGAGCGGACTTGAAGGAGACAAAAGTAGGTTGCTGACGGACTGAGAGAGGAAGTTTGTTCCAGGAGAGTGGACCAGAAATAGAGAAGGCTCGTGGACCATAGGTATTGAGCTTAGTGCGTGGAAAGCGAAAAGTCAGAGGATCGGAGGCAGAGCGGAGGGTACGTGAGGGAACATAGATCTCAAGTAGGCTTGACAGGTAATCGGGGGCTGCGTTATTGAGGCTTTTGTAGCACATGGTGTCTAGTTTGTATTGTATGCGCTTTGATACAGGGAGCCAGTGAAGTTGTGCCAGGAGAGGAGATATGTGGTCAGCTTTTTTCTTTTTGAGTACAAGGCGTACAGCATTGTTTTGAATGCGCTGTAGGATGTGAATGGTGGAAGCAGGAAGACCAGACAGGAGTGAGTTGCAATAGTCAATGCGAGACATTATGAAGGAGAGAACGAGTTTTGCAGTTGTTTCGACAGAGAGATACTTCCTGATCAGCCTTATACGATGGAGATGATAGTAGCAAGATCTGGCAGTTTGAGAAACAAAGTTGTTCATGGAGAGGGTAGAGTCAATGCAGACACCAAGGTTTTTAGCTGAGTCAGAAATTGGGATTGATATGTTACATAATGGGAGAGAAAGAGGAGGCAGCTGAGAAAGTTTCTGACGGGTGCCAATGAGATAGCTTCTGTCTTGTCGTCATTAAGCTGAAGTTTATTGTGTGTCATCCAGTTCTTAATGTCCGAGTAACACTCAGTGGTGCGAGTCAACAGGCGCTGTATATTATCAGGTGAGTCACTGTCTTGAAGTTGGGTGTCATCAGCATAGAAGTGGTGTTTTATAGAGTGGGAGTTGATGATGGTGGACAGGGGGGAGGTGTAAAGAGTGAAAAGAACAGGGCCAAGGACAGATCCTTGTGGAACACCACAGGTCAGGTATGCAGGTTGAGAGTAAGTGCCATTGATGAGAACAGTTTGTTTTCTGTTTGATAGGTATGAAGTGAACCAGGACAGAGCAATGTCAGAGATGCCAAAAGTATGATGAAGTCTAGAAAGGAGAATACCATGATCAATGGTGTCAAAGGCTGCAGACAGATCAAGGAGTGTAAGGAGAGAGACTTTGCCAGTATCAGTTGCAAGGAGGAGATTGTTGAGAATGTGTAGTAGGGCAGTTTCAGTGCTATGGCACTGGCGGTAGGCTGACTGGAAAGGATTGAGGAGATTGTTGGCAGACAGGTGAGAGTTCAGCTGGTTGAGGATGACTTTTTCAAGGAGTTTCGACAAGAAAGAGAGATTAGAGATAGGCCGATAATTTTTCAGTTCATTTGGGTCTAAATTGTGTTTCTTGAGGAGAGGGTGAACAATAGCAGACTTGAAAGAATCTGGGACAGTTCCAGTTTGAAGAGAAGTGTTGATGATGTCAGTGATGAATGGGAGGACAGTAGGGAGACAGTCGGAGTAGAGAGAACCTGGAAGAGGATCCAGTTCGCAGGTTTTGAACGACATGGATCTGATTGTGTTGAAAATTTCTTCTTGTGAGACTGGGGTAAAAGTAGTAAGAGGTGTGCCAGAGAATGAAGGGTCAGGTGGGCATGGTTGACAGGGTGTCCTGTCAAGCCTGTCACGAAGAGTTTGTATTTTGGTGGTGAAATACTTGGAGAATACAGATGGGAGTTCTTCATTTGTATGTTTTGTTGGGAGAGGTAAATCTTTTCGTGTGCCAAGGAGATGATTCATGGTTGTAAAGAGTTCTTTTGAAGAAGAGGCATTCAGGATTTTGGTTTGGAAATAGCTTGTTTTTGCTGATGCAATGAGGGTGGATACTTTTGTTTTAGAGGCTTGGAAAAGTTGCCTGTGTACAGTGAGTTTGGATTTGCGCCAACGGCGCTCTGCTCTGTTGGTAGTAGGTTTTTTTCAAACTGGAAAACATTGTCAAAGAGAACATGAGAGATGCACTGCTGGTTGTCATCTCTGAGGTAGTATTTTAGCGCAGTGATGAGTTCGTAATGTGGAATGTTTGAATACAGACCCACAACGTCTATGGTGACCAGAGTGGTGTTTTGAAAAGAGCCATGGTTTTGGTTCCAGTCTTGTAAGGTGCGGAGAAAATCCGTACTGTCTCTGATATAGCTCGGTAGATTCACTACATATTCCTGTAGTCAATGATCGACCAGTTTGGATATTTTTTCAGTGGGTTTGTTAGTTCCGGAAATGATAGGCCTACCTGAAGGGTTGGACAATGTCTTGTGTATTTTAGGCAGTGTGTAGAAACGGTGACATCTGACCTATTTTGTGTGTGTGTGTGTGTGTGTGTGTGTGTGTTGTCTAGAGAGAGAGAGATAGGTGGATAGATAACATTTCTTGTTCTTTTTTATTTTTCTATTTATTTATTGACATATTTGCTATTAATTAATCATTTATTGGTTTATTGATTTATTCATTTATTTATTAACGAATATATTTATTTATCCGTTCACTTTTGCTTGTCATTTTCAAAGGGTTTGGTTTAGTTTTGTATTTTAAACAGTTTATTCTGTCGAATAAAAGGCCTGTTTTGTGTTTTAAACAGTTTATTGTGTCAAATGAAAGACATGTTTTGTATTTTAAACAGTTTATTATGTCAAATGAAAGACATGTTTTGTATTTTAAACAATATATTCTGTCGAATAAAAGGCCTGTTTTGTGTTTTAGACAGTTTATTGTGTCGAATAAAAGACCTGTTTTGTGTTTTAGACAGTTTATTGTGTCGAATAAAAGACCTGTTTTGTATTTTAAACAGTTTATTGTGTCGAATAAAAGACCTGTTTGTCTGCATGTTTTTCTGTATTGGCAGCTTTCAAGGGAGACAAGCTTACTTTCCCGCTGACGGGACTGTAGCGGTAGTTATGACCCATTGATTTTGCTTGAATGTCAGGGTTCTTGTTCGTAGCACTAGTTATAGCCCATTTATTTTATTTGTTGTGTCAGGGCAGCACCAGAGGCTGTAACACTAGTTATAGCCCATTTATTTTATTTTAGTGTCAAGGCAGTATAAGAGTTCGTAGCACTAGTTATAGCCCATTTATTTTATTTGTTGTGTCAGGGCAGCACCAGAGGCTGTAACTCTAGTTATAGCCCATTTATTTTATTTTAGTGTCAGGGCAGCACCAGAGGCTTTCGGTCAGTGTGGGCCATGGATTATTCCAACTTCACCTTGCAACAGCCACTTCCGCCGGAAGTGGTGGCGTGGACAGAAAAAAAGACGGAGGAAACTTTCTCCTGGCGGGTCTTCTCTCTCAGTCGTCTGCTTTTTCGCCAGTCACGTGACATTGATGTCGTCATCATCTCACATCCTCATGGCAGCTGCAAGAGGGTTAGTGGGTTTTTGTTGCAGTTGTTTGTTTGTCCGTTTGTTTGTTTGTTCTTTTGCTCGTTTGTTCGTTCGTTCGTTCGTTCATTTGTTTGTTCGTTTTTGTGTTCGTTCGTTTGTTTGTTTGTTTGTTCGTTGTTTTTGCCGTTCCGACTTTTCTTGGATGAGTGCATAATCGTTGTTTTTGCCCACACTATGCAGGCAGCAGTTTCTGCACAGTCTGCACGATTTTTCTTCAACGGGTATGCAGGCTAGGTATTTTCCCGTTTCCATGAGCCTCCAGACACCGACATGACTTACAGGATCTTTAACTGCATGCTTGATGCCCTGTTTGATGCCATGCTTGACGCCTTGCTTAATGCATCAAAGGTTGGAGGGTGGAGGGGAATAGTGGGATCTGCGTACAAACAGGTATGCACAAGTTAACTTGGAACATCAGAAAATACCGTCCAGTATTTTCTTCCTGGGTCTATCTGGTTTTCTTTTTCCCTTCAGCTTTCCTGTTGTGACTAGGTGTTCAAATTTCTATTCCCTCATAAAATGTCCTATAAATGTTTCTTGTCTTTTCCTAATCTTCTTCATTAATGTTCTTTTTTATGTTTGCCTCTTTCATCACTGTCTCGTGTGTTTTCTTTGCTCTTGATATTCTTCTTAGAAACCACATTTCAGGTGCCTTAATCTTGTTCTCACTTTGCGTGTTGACTGTCCACGCTTTACATCCGTAGAACAGTATTGGTTCTGTATAACACTGAAGAACTCTGTGCCTGCTGTTAATAGGTAGAAGTTTGTTGGTAAGAATGCTTTTCATTTTCTAAATGCTGTTTTATCTTAGCCAGTTCTGCTGGCTATTTCTAATGTGCGTCTGCCGTCTGGTGAGATGACTGTTCTCAGATGTTTAAACTTATCAACTGTTCTCAATGTTGTGCCATTTGTTGTTAATCTGATTGAAGGGAGTTCCTGTTTTTTACTGATTACCATGACTTCAGTCTTCTTGCTATTTAGCTGTAACCCTTTATTTTTGCTTACTATTTTCATTAATGAAACCAAGGCTAAGGAGTAAATCCTAACAGAAAAAACACCACTGCCTTGTAGTTATCTGGGGAGAGACTGAGTCTAAGGGAGTACACCCTGACAGAAGATCACCCCCACTGCCTTGTGGGTAGTCGTGGGAACGACAAAGGCTAGCGGAGAGTCTGTACAAAAACCGATGGAAGGTAACAGGAAACCACCATCATATACTCCCAAGATTGTCATGGCCAGCCAAAATATGAAAAAGGAGGAAAACGACGTAAATAGGGGCTCCTGTGGAGCACCTTCGTCCGGTAGGGACAGTCATGCTGCGGAGGTGACACCCGACCGTCAGCAAGCTACATGTACTGTGATTAAATTAACGTAAGGACATTGCTGCAATGGGGAACATTGGCAAATGTCAAGATGGAGATGGAAAAGCTTAACATCAATATTCAGGATTACGGGAAGTGAGACGGAAGGAGGCAGACCTGATAACATCAGCCAAGCATACAATAATATATTCTGGTGGAAACACATGAAGGAGTAGGCGTCATAATAGAAAGGGGCAAGTCAAAATCTATCAAGGGGTACTGGGCTGTGTCAAACCGAGTTTTGGTTGTTAAGTTAGATGGCAAGTCATTTGATACCAACATCATCCAAATATCTGCACCAACAACTGCAAGTACTCAAGAAGAAAATGACTGCTTCTGTGAAGTATTAGAGACGGCCAAGGTTCAATGCAAATCATTGGATATGACAGTAATAATGAGATATTTTAATGTTAAAGTGGGACAGGAGAGGGTGGATGACAGAGTTGGACCTCATGGCCTTGGAACACAAAATGAAAGGGGTGAGTAACTTGTTGAATGGGCAGAGGTAAATCAATACATAGTAGGAAACACGCGGTTTGAGCAGCGTAACAGAAGAAAATGGACATGGATGAGTAAAAAATATAATCAAATTGATTACATCCTGATAAATAAAAGATTTAGAAATTCTTTACTGATAGCAGAAACACAACCAGGCGCAGACTACAACAGTGACCACAATCCTGTAATGGGAAGATTTAGGCCGAAACTAAAGAAAAGAAAACAGACCAATAGTAACATCAAACTAAATCTTGGATGCTTAAACACAGATGAAGCGACCCGTGAAAAATTTAACGTACATGTTCAAAACACATTCAGTGCTCTGGAGGAGGTTGGTGATAGTGAGGAACAATGGACAAAGTTGAGAAACTCGATGAATGAAGCTTGTGACGAAATCCCTGCTAGAAATCCATGTTTAAAGGAAATCAAAAAAGAACTGGTGAACAAGAGAAATTGTGGGCTTAATGGAAGAACGGAGGAAGGCAAATTGAAAAGAGGAAGAATACAAAAAGATAAACAAGTAAATCAGGAATAGGTGCAATGAAGCTAAGGAAGCTTGGCTGGAAATAAAGTGCAAAGAAATAGAAGACCAACACAAAACATATCCTGTAAGGTATATACAGAAACAATGAATAAGTTGCCCACAGGAAAAAGACAAAATAGTAGATAGATGGGGATAGTACATTAAAGACTTTTTAACGGTGACACAGAAACAAAGAACACATTGTAAGAAAAAACGTTCAAGGGCCTCCCACAATGAAAGAGGAAGTGTTGAAAAAGATGAAACAAGGAATCCCCCCCCCCCAGGGTCCACAGAAGGTTACTACAGAAATGATTGAGGCTCTAAATGAATTTGGCATTGAAAAAGTAACAGTCTTGAATTAAATTTATGACACTGGAAAAAATCCCTAAAAATATGTCAAAATCGATTTTCATTGCACTTCCAAAGAAAGCAGGGGCTAGAAGACGCGAACACTATCGTACAATCAGCTTACTTAGTTATGTTACAAAGATTCTATTATGAGTAATCATGATGAGCACAAGGAACAGAATCAAAAGAGAAATAGCAGAAGAGCAATGTAGATTTGTTGATGGGAAAAGAATTATTAATGCCATATACATCCTCTTTTCCGTCATCGTCAAAATGATCTTTAATGTGCTCTCCCCATCTGTTTAATGTTCTGTCCATTTCCATGATAATCGTACCATCACCCGTAAGTTTTCCAAGAAGTGTTAAATAATTTCTGTTAGGACTGATAACTGGGTACATATATGACTGTATTTTTGACGCTAAGGAAATGAAGTTTGCAAAGGCAATTTTAGGTAATTTAGGTCAGCCTTTGTGCACATCTTTACTGTACTCAGTTGTTTTTACATTTGTATTCAGTTTTATATAACCCCTGGTGATAAACTGGACGGAATGGTCAACACCAAGGGCATGCATGCTCTGAGAGCATGTGCAGACATTTGTTTTTATGTGTACTTAATTTTCTTTTCATTTTTTCTTTCCAAGGACAAGGAGGTGCTGTATATGTTTGAGATGGTTAAAGCTCTGATATGGCTCTGCATAGTCAGCTGAGATTTTAAAATTGATTTATGTATTTATTTATTGATTGATTGATTGATTTATTTATTTATTTACTATCATAATCTATCCTGGTGTCAACCAAGTCCTGAAAGATACAGACACCTGCGGCTTTGGTCAGAAGGTTTAAGCAACACTCTTCATGACGCATCCCCGTGAAGTGGAAGCGACTTGACTGTGTGGTCCCAGTCTTTCCAATGTAATGAGACCATAGCAAACTCAACTCTGTGAGTCGAAATTTCCCACAATGATTTTTTTTGAAAGGACTGATGTGGATTCGAATCCACAACCTTCCAGTTGGTAGTTCGTTACTCTAATCTCTTGTTTGTTTGTTACACTGTGTGCAGGTGTCAGTGGGGAAGATGTCACGGAGACACAACATGTCTATAGCTCTGTACACAGCCACCACATGTCCAGGGTCCAGTGGGGCTCCAGTGGTCCGGCTCAGTGACGACTACCAGCATTATGTGGCCGCCGGTCAGTTTGTCCACCACGGCTTTGACCGTTACGATCATCAAACGGCCACTGCCATCGGCAGTCTGCGACCTCCAGTCACCCTGCCCTACTTCCGGTTCCTGGACGTTGGGCGGATCCGGAAGTTGGTGGCGCTGCTATATGAGCCTGTATCGTATTGGGCGTTGTACGTGACAGACTTTCTGGAGGTGGAGAGCGTCCTGTTCAACTGCACGGACAACTTCTGCTACTTCCTGACCTTTTATGGCTTCTTCTGCGGCTGGCAGGACGTCTGGACCGTGCGGGCCTTCTACGGCTTTCTGATGGTGACTCTCTGCCAGATGGCACTGTACGGCACGCACGGTTTGCGCTACGCCATCTTCCACGTGCTGCGTCTGCTTCACGCGCTGTCCATGCACTGGGTCACGTGGTTAGCCTGTTTCCTTGTGCCGCGTGGCTATCAGAGTTTGCTGTGGGTAGCACCTCTTTGGCTGGGCGTCTTGTTCTGGTCTCGGCACGTGTCTCTGAAACGTCTGCTGGGCTTTGATCTGTTCCACACCTTCCTGAAGATCAAAGTCTGATGATGGTGTGTCCTGCAGACTTTTGGTTTATTGCAGCTCAGAGAACTCAGCGTGTTACGCCAGATTACGTGTTATTCCATTCACTATGTTGTTACACGCGCTGCGTCTTTGGTGGGTGTGCATGCTGGGTGTGAATCTCTTGTTACATTGCTTTGTGTGCATTGTAGACCTCAATTGGCTTACTGTCTAATCAAGTCCCTTATCTGTAACAACTGCTGCTTCAACCTGTCGCCATTTTAACAGCCTGTATGTATGTATATATGTATGTATGTATGTATGTATGTATGTACGTACGTACGTACGTACGTATGTATGTATGTATGTTTGTACGTACGTATGTATGTATGTATGTATGTATTTATGTATGTATGTATTTATACATGCATACATACATGCATACATACATACATACATACATACATACATACATTACATACATACATACATACATGCACACACACTCTTATTTACATAGCTCATACGGTCAACAACACGCTTGTTGCAGTTTACAGGAATAGAATATTACTAAACTTTTAATAAAAATTAAAAAAACAGGCACTGCCAAAACATGAAATGAAAAGAAGTATTACGGACCATGGTAACAGTATTTGGAACCGTAGTAAAAAAAAAAAAAAGAGCCAACTATTACAAACAAATACAAGTATTCACAGACAAAACAATGTGCTTGCACACACACACACGATCGCGCGCACGCGGACACACACACACACACACACACACACACACACCCCACACACACACACACACACACACACACACACACACACACACACCACTCGTCCTAACATACAAACCCAGGTTACTAAATGAGCTAGGGTACACTCATCCTGTTAGGCTCGTTACCCTATACCAGGCTCTCGTGTTCCTATGCATGTAATTAAGAAGAAATAAGAACAATAAAGAATGGTACGGGTTCCTATTGGAAATGAAAAAACAGGTGATGAAATAGAAAACAAACAAACATATGGCTTCCTGTACCTGCGTGCAACTGAGGTTATTAAAAGAAGTAAAAGAAAGAGGAGAAAAAAACCGCTTGCGCACTACCGATGCGGACAGAGGATTTAAAGTTGTAGATTTTCATCCATTCCCACCAAGTACACGCCATTCTGTCAGTTGTCGCTACTCATGAAAGATTTGCATGGCTCCCATGATCACGTGTATCAAGCAGCAGAAAAGTTCAATAAACTATTGAAGAGGTAGCACCCCACCCCCACCCCCACCCAGTCTTTCTGCCATATTTTCTGTAAATTGAATCAGGAGATTGTTCAAGAGGGATTCATAACACTCGGACATGTCCATATGCGCTACATCCAAATCTGCCAACAATCATCTTCTGCGCATTTGCCAAAGTGGTGTCGACCCTGGCCGCTCGTTTCGGCCTCTGATTACTCAGTTGAACCCACGTCCATGAAAGCCAGTGATGCCATGCTGTTTTGTGGCCACCCCCTGGAGAGATACTCTGCAGCCTGAAACACACGTACTACAGTTCAGGCTTTTTAAATACATTTTCAACTTGTTTATTTATTTTTTTGTTTCACAATAAACACATATCTAACATACAATGTGGCAACAAAGAGTAGCAACAGAACCAAACAAAAAAATGTTTACACAAAATGAAAAGAAAATGTTGACACATGAACTCCACACAATATACAGAATGTACACAATGATATCTTATACATTGAAAGTTTAAAAATAATTACATTAAGATTTAACACATGTCAACATTTCCCCTATGAACCCGTTTTAAAAACCACATTCCTTTGCCGAACGATAATCAAGCATCATCGAACAATGTGGTAACAAAAATGATATCGGTTTATACAAATAAGAATTATTGTTCACATAAAACAACCTATAGCTTACAAAACATGTAAGACAATATTCTAATCAATGAGAAACATGTCATGAAGAAATTCTGTTTTTTACAGGGAGAACATCGGCCTATAGTTGTTCCACTGAGCATTAAAATTGGACGAGTGAGAGTTTATTTTGGCATTGTATTGTTCAATTTTGAATCTCTGGTTTAGCATTCTTTGGAAAGTATGTATACTGGGAACACACTTGTCTATTTTGCATTTATGTGTAAACGATTTTGCAAGCATTATTATGAAATTAAATACTCTATCTGTTTTTACATTTTGATCGACACCGAACAAAACTAGGTTTCGTATGATTTTGATGTTGAAGGTATTTTGCGCATTTTGTGTTGATTAGTTTTTCTGTACAGTTCCAGAGAATATGTTCAATAGAGTCTCTTGCATTATTACACCATGTACAGTTTGTCGTAGTTGCTATACCCATTGTGTTTAATATTATATTGGTGGCAATAATCCGATGAACGATTCTTAGTTGGAACCATTTTAATTTGACATCATTTATGAATTTTTTTAAAAACTTTTTCCCACGAGATGTTAATGTTCAGTTTCTCTGACCACCTTTAACAACAATTTGGTTTCCTATCAGCCAATTCAAGTTTTTCATAGTAAAGTCTTGCTCCCTTTTTTACACTCGTTATTAGCCTTATAACATTTGGCAAATTCAAAATACTATTCGTGTTCTTATTCATTTGAATTCTGGTTGTCCTTAGATACTGTTTGATTGAAGATATCCATCCATTATATGTGACATGCTTAATACGGCAATCAGTGTTATTTTCAAATTCTTCATACGTAAAAAATAAAAGCCCTTTTCTTTAAGAAAATGTTTGATGCAGTATATTCCTTTCTCTACTAGTTTATTATTCTTTATTATTTTGTTATCCACCCTTATTTTTTTCGTTGTAAAAGACAGGTTTAGCTAACAGTTCACTTGAAATCTAAGGTTATCCTATCTGTCCTGCTTATTTATATCGCTTACTATCCGTTCTTTCGGTGACAAACTTTTAACCCTCCCCCCCCCCCCCCCTTTCAGGTATAGCCTGAAAATGGTTGGATCACTGAGGTGTTCCTCTTGTACCTTGCGTTTGGCATTCACTGACCTTGACCTTCAGTTTATGGCACCGGTACACTTTTCACGTGTTTGAATCTTTTTTCTTTGTTCTGTTTCATTTTCTTTTCACCTTAACAGCCACAGAAGCTGGTACAATTTTTCAGAACTCTATGATAATGATGACGATGAAGATGCTGTGCAGTTCTCTCTTGGCTTGAGACTATATGACTGGGCTACACTATTCATTATTACTATAATATATTCTGGAGTCAACCAGGCCTGAGAAATACCTGCGATGTTGGTCAAAAGATTTGAGCAACATTCTCATTGTCGTATCTGTGAAGTGAATGAGACTCGACTGTGTAGTCCCAGTCTTCTCAATGAGCCCATAGCACACTCATCTCGGGGTTGGAGTCGATTAGGACCAAAAAATCCCACAAGGATTTTGACAGGATTCAAATTCAGGACCGTTTCAGTCGATAGTCCCATTGTGTTATCCACTGCACCACTGGGACATATGTGGGTATAACTCTTGGTTAGTTATCTGTCTGATACTGCAGGTTTTAGAGGAAGATGTGATACGAGAGCCATATGTTAAAATGTTTAGTTTGTGTTATGATGATGATGATGATGATGTATGATGATGATGATGATGATGATGATGATGATGATGACGACGACGACGACGATAAAAGACGCCAAATATTGATTCAAGAATCAAAGCAAGGCACGCACACTCATCAGTGACCAAAGCAATCACCAACAACGACTTAATCTCCACGGTACAGAGCACACGCAAACTGGGAGGAGGAAGACAGGAGGGTAATAGTGCATGTCATGTGATCCATGACCCAAGCCGTCATTCTATCTGTCACTCTGTCTCTCTGTCTCTCGCTCTGAAAAAAATTCCTGATGAAATGGCTACCTTATGATTCTTAATTGGAAGAGCAGACATTAAATTACTCATCATCATCATTAAGTGCCCTGCCGCATGGCGTTGGCAATCATGGCCCTCCATATCTATCTATCCCTTGTTGCCACAATTACATCTTCCATCCTCTCTGTCTTCAGCCACCCTGCAAGTCCGTCCAATATTTTCTCCCTGGGCCTACCTGGTGCTCTCTTTCCCTCTAGCTTTCCTGCCATGACCAGGTGCTCCCATTCCCCTTTCCTCATAAAATGGCCTACAAATGCATGAGGGGATTTCATGTTTTTTACTGATTACCATGACTTCCGCCTTCTTGCTACTTAGCTCCAACCCTTTATTTTTGCTTCTATTTCTGTTATATTCACAAGGTTTTGTCGGTCCTTTAATTTTCTGCAGTTATCACGGTGTCATCTGCGTATCGAATGTTGTTTATCATTTTTCCTCCAACCTTTAATCCAGGGCATTTTTAAGTTTCTCGTTGTTTTCGCTGTAAAGCGAAACAGATCTGGTGATAGAACACAACCTTGCCTGACTCCTCTTTTGATATTTGGAAAGAGCTTATATCGTTTTCTATTCTCTTTGCAGCTGTTTGTTCCAATACGTATTTCTGATTATTCGTAGATCTTTTCCATCAATATTGAGTCTTTCTAGTTGGTTGATCAATTCTTCATGTCTTACCTGACCGAAAGCCTTGGTATAATCAACAAAGCATAAATATAAATCCTTAATCAACTCGATTGACCTCTCTGTGATAGTTCTTAGGATGTATATGGCATTAATAGTTCCTTTCCCTTCCACAAATCCATACTGTTCTTCTGCTATTTCTCTTTGGATTCTATTCCTTGTCCTCATCATGATTATTCTTAATAGGATTTTTGTTACATGACTCATCAAGCTGACTGTACAATGGAGTTTGCATTTTATAGCCCCTGTTTCCTTTGGAAGTGCAATGAAAATTGATTTTGACATATCTTTGGGGATTTTTCCAGTGTCATAAATTTCATTTAGGAGAACTGTTATTTTTTAAATACCAAATTCTTCCAGGGCTTCAATAATCTCTGTAGTAATATTGTCTGGTCCTGAGGCTTTTCCTGGTTTCATCTTTTTCATTATGGGTGGTCTTCAAGGTTCTTTCTTATAATGTGTTCTTCTTAATGTACTCTCCCCATCTATTTTGTCTTTTTCTCTGATAAGCGTACCATCTTTCGATTTTATGCAACCAGTTGATGTGCATGTCTTCTTCCTGGGGACAATTTCATCAGTTCTTCTGTACATACTCTGAGGATCTGTTTTGTGTCAGTCATCTATTTCTTTGCACTTTGTTTTCAGCCAAGCTTCCTTAGCTTCATTGCACCTATGCCTTATTTCTTTATCTTCCTGTATATTTCCTCTTTTCTCTTTGTCTTCCTCCGTTCTTCCATTAAGCCTAGAATTTCTGTTGTCATCCAGTTCTTTTTTGCTTTTCTGTGAGTTTCTCAACTTTGTCCATTGTTCCTCACTGTCACCAACGTCTTCCAGAGCACTGAATTTATTTTGAACATGTACGTTAATTTTTTTTACGTATCGCTTCATCTGTCTTTAAGAGTCCAAGATTTAGTTTGATGCTGCTTTGGGTCTGTTTCCTTTTCCTTAATTTCAGCCTAAATCTTCCCATTACAGGATTGTGGTCACTGTTGCAGTCTGCGCATAGTAGTGTTTTTGCTGTCAGCAAAGAATTTCTAAATCTTTCATTTAAATAAATTACTCTGATACCTAAACAAATGTGAAGGAAAGTTCAGTAGTATGTCATAAGCAGAATAGCTGATAAATTCTGGTTCTGGTTCTGTAGAATAATCCACAACGGGCCTCGTGGCCTATCCCGTGGATGATGGTATGCGGGCTAGCCGGACGAGGGTGGAGGTTCTCTAAACAGGTACTGTGACAGTAGCTCCCTGAAGCGTTCGGTGGATGCTGCGTTGACTATGTGGGTAGAGAGAGAGTTCCATTCCGGGACGGTCCGCTGTGTGTAGGCAAACTTGTCAATGTTGCCACGGGGTTGGTATCGCTGCAGGTTGCGTTGGTTGTTGGATGTGGTTCTGGAGGAAGTCTCAGTGAAGAATTTATCTTTCGGGATGGCAACTTCTCCAGTGATGATGTGGTAGGCCATGACCAGTCTCGAGTACATACGGCGTTCTGACAGCGGGTCCCACTTCAGCTCACGTAGCATCTCGGTCACACTACTGGTTCGACCGTGATCACAAGTGGCGTATCTTGCTGCGCATCTTTGGACCTGTTCGATGCATGACACATCCTTCTTTGTGTACGGGTCCCACACCGTTGCGCAGTACTCGAGATGAGGGCGGACCAACGTCTTATAAGCTGCCTCCCTGATCTTCTTGGGCATGTCACTTGTGTTTCACCTTACAAAACCGAGCTGCTGGTAGGCCTTCTTGACTATGCTGTCGATATGAGCTGTCCACTTGAAGTCGTTGGATAGCGGTACTCCTAGGTACTTCTGGTGACTCACTTCCTCCAGCTCGCTGTTGTGGATGTAGTAATTGCTACAGCTGGGAGACTTGGCTGGCGAGAAGCGGAGGACGGCACCTTTTGAGGCATTAAAATTCATCAGCCATTTCTCCTCCCACTGATTAAGCTGATTGAGGTCCTCTTGTAGTTTCTTGCCGTCATCTGCAGACTGTATCTCACGATAGAGGACACAATTGTCGGCGAATAGGCGGACGGATGATGACAAGTTGTCTAGCAGATTGTTGATATACAGAAGAAATAATACCGGGCCCATGACTGTTCCCTGCGGCACACCGGATATTACTGGGGTTGGTGCTGATGTTTCGCCTTCCAGGGTCACCGACTGTGTGCGCTGAGTCAAGAAAGATCGTATCCACATCAGTGTGCTGCCTCTGATCCCGTAGTGATTGAGCTTCTGGAGGAGCCTTTCATACGGAACCTTGTTGAAGGCCTTGAATATTAACGTTTACAAGTACAAATGTTTGTCTTAATCATATTTTTTTAATGGTAGCAGAAGAAACTCTTGGTATGCTACAGAAGCATAATTTTTCCCTTTTTTATTTGTTTGGTTTTGTTTTGTTTTTCATTTGGCGATTGTAGGGTGGGAGTGAAAAATATGCTGCTGGGAGTGAAAAATATGCTGCTGGAGCAAGGACAAAGCAAGGGAGAAGAAAATAGAATTATGAAACGTGCAAACATAACCAGAAAAATGACAAAATCTGAACGGCTCTCAAGAAATACTCAGAATACATACCTGGAATTGCGCCAGTGCAAGAAAAAGGAAATCAACCATTGAGAAATTAGCCTATGATATACTGTGTCTTCAGAAAACTAGAACACACAAAGGAAAACCAATAGACATTGAAGACTTCGCAGTAATTCAGAAACATGATGGTAGAGGACTGCCTATAGTCATCAAAAAGAACCTAAAAAACAAAGTGTCCGTGTAAGATCTAGAACGATGGTGTAGGCTACTAATTCACGTGAAGTGCTAAGCATTCGCCTTCAAACTCCAAACGAAAAACAGAACATTGTACTCATCAATGTTTATGTACACCAAGGATCCTGTACCTCAAAAATAACGTGGAAATTCCTAGAAGAAATTGAAGATGAACTATGAGACATTACTGTGGCGATCTCAATGTAAGATCTGTAATGCGGGATCAGAACAGAACTAACGCTCAGGGACATGTTCAGGAAGAGATGCTGTGCAATATCCAGTTCAGACCACTCACAACAACATCACCAACCCATATGGGTGCAAGACCAGGAGACACAGACAGCACCATTGATATAGGACTCATCTCTCCTAAACTAACACCACTAATGAGTACAGAGACACTGAACACACGTGACAGCGACCATCTACCAGTGGTTTTCAGTATAATGAAAGATATCACCTAGAAACGCCGTAACACAACCAAGAAACCCATTTCGATGTGACAGTATACAATCTGGTACTGTTTCTAAACTGAAAACTATGAAATCAAAATGGAAAACAGGAAACGACCAAACACATAGAAAACAACCTCCTTGGTGGATCAAGACACAGAGACTGCCTGGAAAGTAAAACGGCCTTCTGTAAAAACCTGGCAAAAACACAGAAGAATACATCGCTCAGACCATGGTTGCACTAGAAAAACTGACAAGTATAAAAGAAATATCGATGAAAAACTACAGCGGTTCAAAACTATAGTTCAGGAAGCAAAATACAATAAGTGGAAACAATTCTGTGAAAGACTCAATGTTGATACAACACAGTCATAATTCTGTGTTGTACTACATCCTTTCAAGGAAACGAACCACTTAGTCAGTATGCTTTTCTTCTTAATCTACCACCATATCTTTTTAAAACGTGCCTCAAAACGGCGTGGTGGCAGAACTTTATTTCTTTTTAACACATGACAAACTTCATAATCTAAAACTAATTGTCCCCCAGCACTAACTGCCAAAGGAAAAACCCGCGTTGTGTTCTTCTTAGGGTGCCTCCTTAGGGTGTCTCTCTCATGGGTCGGAGGCCCTTTCTTTTATACACTTCCCTCGCATCAAATAATGCAAAATAATGCAAATTTTATGCTGGCCATAAAAACTGGGACTGACCAAGCGTAAATCCTTTAAAGGGATGTCCACCTTTTTACAATATCTAGGATAAACTAACCATTCAGTTCTCTTACTAGCTGGGCAGCCGATTATGGTCGTGTGACTGCCCCTTTTAGTTTACTGAATATGTAATGAACAGTGACAGACCGTGTATGTCCATCACCAGTAACTTCTAAAGAGCTACTCGCCCTGGGCAGTCACGGTTTGACCTCTCCGACCACTTAGAGTGACTTTTCCTGATACTATCACTCACTAGTGTACCTGGCCCTATTTCCATAGGGCCATAGGGCAACACCTATTGAAGTGTAACATCTGGCAGTTCTATCAACAAATGAAAGGAAAACCATAAACACCACGATATCAGATAATCAGCAACACAGGTGGAACCATATCAAGAACAAACGAAGAGAAAGGACAAGCCCTACTAAAGCGTTTCATACAACAGAGTGACTAGAACAATCTTGGAGAGAAAATAAAATTCATTGTGGACCTAAACAAACAAAAAAGTAGTACAGACTGGACAAGATGATGAAATAACTGGAAAAGAAATGCATGAAGCACTTGCACAGTATAGAAGACACAGCCCTCGGTCCAGGCAAGATTCGATACTTTGATATCAAAACGCTGTCTGAACACGATAAAATTGAATTGTATACTCTCTATCAAGACAGTTTTGAGAAAGGTCAGGTTCCTTTGGATTGGACACACAGCTTCCTAAAAGTCCTACCTAAACCGGGTAAATATCATTGCAGACTAAATGGATATCACATCCTAACTATGCAAAGCGTAATTGGGAAACTGATGGAAAACATATTATCAAAGAAATTAGCTGGAGATCTAGAAGAGAGGGAAATATTCTCACTTAGTCTAGGACACTTGAGAACAGGAAAAAGTACATGGGAAAACGCAACTGTCTTTGCTCACGAAATCTACGAAGGCTTTCAGAACAAAGAAGAAGCCCCAGCTGTAGCCTATGGCCTAGAGGATGCTTACAATAAAGTACAATGCACATTGCTCGTGGAACTACTTCAGCGATATGGTGTCAGCATGACAGTCACAAGATGGATTGCTGCTACACTCCAAGAACGAATAGTAGTCATACGACTTGAAAACCGGTGTTTAGCACCACGAAAAACTTTCCATGGGACTCCCTCAAGGATCACTACTTTCTCCTGTTTTCTACAGCATGTATACAAAAGGGCTTGCTGACCTAAAGAAAAACGGACTAGCCCGTATAGTCACTTTTGCTGATGATGGACTCATCTACAAGACAGGTAAAAATGTATCAGAAAGAAACAAAGCAGTCCAAGAACAGAAAAACACGAAAATAGGATCAGAACGCGTATTTAATACAACCAGACAAGACAAGCGCAAATTTTGGGCCAGCTGGCCTTTGTCAAGTGTGAGTGTATGATCACAAACAAACACTAAATGTGAGTAATGGTAAGAAGTGGGGAGAGGGGAGGCAAATATGATGTCAGAGGGGAAGTGAGATGAATTCTGCAATTTGAAAAATGGGCATGCCAGATAAGTATTGCTTTATCCTGAATAAGGTCCAGGGCTAAAACTATGAAAACTATAATGCACTAGCTAAGAGGTTGTTTTTTTCTGAATGTAAATTATCTTACTATTGAATATACATATACATACAAATGCATACATACATATACACATATATCTATATATACATACATACATAAATGTACACACATGCATGCACATGGATACACATAAATCCCCACGTAAATATACAAATTCATACATACATACACACATATATCAATATATACATACATACATGAATGTACACACATGCATGCACATAAATCCCCACGTAAATCTACAAATAAAGGAAAATATAAGCATAGGATCGACTGAATGGGAAAATATATTATCAAGAGGTAAGGCTGATGTAAATGGATCCTGCCTAGTGCAACGAATCCAGTCTGACCTTGGAATAGGAAGAAAAACATCCTAATCCAACAGCCAAGGGGCTGAAGGGAAAACCGGAGTCCACAGAGAGAAAACCCTTAGTCAGACGCGGCTGGGCCTGTCTTGTGAAACGAGAATTAAAACAATTTTTTTAAAAATTGTAATGTCAAGAATTTTTATTGTAATTTTAAGAATTCTCATTGTAATGTTGAGAATTATCACTGTAGTGTTAAGAATTCTCATTGTTACGTTCAGATTTCTCATTGTAGTGTTGATAATTCTTATTGTGATGTTAGGAATTTTCATTGCAATATTAAGAATTCTTATTGTGATATTCAGAATTCTCATCGTAATGTTACGAATTCTCATTGTAATGTCATGATTTCTCGTTATAATGTTAAGAATTCTCATCGTAAAGTTGCGAATTCTCATTACATTGTTACGATTTCTCATTGTAGTATTGATAATTCTCGTTGTAATGTTAAGAATTGTTACTGTAATGTTAATAATTGCCATTGTAATGTTGAGAATTCTAGTTGTAATATTGAGAATTGTCATTGTAATGTTAAGAATTCTCATTATAATTTTAAGAATTCCCACTGTAATGTTAAGAATTCTCATTTTAATTAAGAATTGTCATTGTAATTTAAGAATTGTACTTGTAATGTTAACAATTGTCATTGTAATATTGACAATTGTCATTGTAATGTTAAGAATTGTCATTATTGAGAATTGTCATTGTAATGTTGAGAATTGTCATTGTAATGTTAAGAATTGTCATTGTAATGTTGAGAATTCTCGTTTCGGTTGATCCGGATGGTTATGGGGGAATTCTGTTTTGCTGTTTGATTCATTTTTCTGCATTGTTGCGTTATTAATTCTTGTACTTTTTGTTTTATCCGTTCCTGCTGTTATTGTTGTGTTGTATTGAGGGTATGGCGCCATGTCCTTCCAAAAAGTGTCTTAAGTGCCATTTAAATAAACTGTGCATGTTGTACTCATATAAATTTTGCTTTTCATCTGGTCATCTGCTTTGTCTATGAAAAGGCAAGAGAAGAGGGAGGGGAAAAGAGGTCGGGCCGCATATGGATTGTGATTGCTAAATATCCTTCTACTGTGGCCACTTTTTATGGCATCCAGGAGACATAAACTGGATGTGCACCAGCTCCCTTAGAATGTAACAAGTTTATGACCGAAACACTGATTGAAGAGGGCTTCTCTGAGGACCTTCTGCTGGCAGCTCTCCCCATAGTTTCTTGCTACCTGTCTGCATTGTCTTTGAACAATTCAATTATGATACTGTTACCAGTTTGTATCATTTTACACTGCCTGATGTTATGAAACTCAAACAGACAGGAAAATGAGGATTTACTGATACATAATTGTTTTACCTTCAGCTAAAACTGAAGTAATGCGTGACTTTGTGTTGTGTTGAAGGAAAGAAAATAAAAACACTGCATGTTTGCGAAAATTAACATAATTTTTTATGTATGTAAATAATGTTTTGCTCTGTGTGAGTGAGTGTGTGTGTGTGAGTGTGTGTGTGTGTGTGAGTGTGTGTGTGTGTGTGTGTGTGTGTGTGTGTGTGTGTGTGTGTGTGTGTGTGAGTGAGTGAGTGAGTGTGTGTGTGTGTGTGTGTGTGTGTGTGTGTGTGTGTGTGTGTGTGTGTGTGTGTGTGTGTGTGTGTGTGTGTGTGTGTGTGTGTGTGTGTAAATGTTTTGAAACTGGAACAACGCGAAACAGAATTATGTTGCATAAGGAACAGAATCATCATCATCATCATCAGGTGTCTTGCCGCATGGGGTTGGCGATTATGGACTTCCATTTGTCTCTATCACTTGTTGCCTCAAGCATCTCTTCCACCCTCCTTGTCCCCAGACACTCTGCAAGTCCGTCTAGTATCTTCTCTCTGGGTCTGCCCGGTGCTCTCTTTCCCTCCAGCTTTCCCGTTGTGACCAGGGGCTCCAATTCCCCTTTCCTCATAAAATGGCCTATAAATATTGCCTGTCTTTTCCTAATCTTCCTTATGAATGATCTACTTGTGTCTGCCTCCATAAAGACTGTCTCGTTTGTTTTCTTTGCTGTCCATGGAACAGAAAGGTGCAAAAAAAGGGGTCAAAAGGTGCATAACACGGGCCATTTTTTATGAGGAAAGGGGAATTGGAGCACCTGGTCACAACGGGAAAGCTGGAGGGAAAGAGAACACCAGGTAGACACAGGGAGAGAATATTGTACGGACTTGCAGGGTGGCTGAGGACAGAGAGGGTGGAAGATGTGCTAGTGGCGACAAGGGATAGATACATATGGAGGGCCATGATCGCCAACGCCATGCGGCAGGGTATTTGATGATGGTGATGATGATGACGGGATACCTCTTCAGCTGATGAAGAGGTTGTTGATGTCAAAAACAAACAAAACTACAGTTGAATCTCCATCTTCATTGAGGACATTTCCTCTAATGTTATAGTTGTATTCCACAAAAGCCTATAAAAATTTACCATGCGCGAGTATTACCTGGAGATAGTATAATGGTGTTGATGAGGAAGCTGGGCTCAGTTCAGGCAATCTTGGTACACTGAAGAAGAAAGTTGAAAAAAACCAAAGCAGCTGGAAAAGGGATGTATTCATTAATGGTTGAAATGGCGATCAGAAAACATATACTGTGAGATGGTGAGAGAAGATGCTGAGATTAGTGGATGTTGGGACCAATATTGTTGAAAGTACCACTGTTTGACATATCACTGAAACACTTGTCTTCATGCTTATAGCTGTGAACGATTAATGAAAAGTCTCTGTTGGATACTTTTTTCTTATCCATGGATTGTCAGGTTCAGAGAGAGCCAGTCCAGTCAAACATTGTCTTGTCCTGGTCCATCCTACCACCTGTCCATACTCAAAGAGCTTAGTGTTTGTAGGGACCAAAGGAGTCCTGGTTCCAGATGTCCTCACCCAGCTGGCAATGGCCGTAATGTGTATGTTTTTGTTGGGTATTTGCCACATGCTAAATCTGTTGCATAACACCTTTGCTACGTGTGTCCTGCTTAGAGACAAATTAAAAACATCATCAGAGGGAAGTTTCTGGAGAAACTCCATGACATTCAGGAACAAAAGGGCATACATTTGACAATTAGACTGACATTTTCTCGTCTTTCTCGGTGGAATCTAAAAATGAAGGTAAAACTTGCTGCTCATGCTATCAGTTCCAGTGTCGCGAATGCACCAGAATTTTGTAGAGGTAGTTTTCTGCTGAAACAGTTTGGGAATTGTTAGGTGTTAGTCACCTTCATCAGACTGGATGACGCTGTCTTTTGTGTATTGAATTCAAGAAACAAATTTGCCAGAGGAATGAAAGCACCCTACATACTTGAGACGAAAGAACAAACCATGTCTTTTTTGGAACATGCCTTCAGTTATGTGGCTCCAGTGACAGATAAAAAAAATGGTGGAACTGTGTGTGTGTGTGTGTGTGTGTGTGTGTGTGTGTGTGTGTGTGTGTGTGTGTGTGTGTGTGTGTGTGATACAGAATATGACAACTTGGGTCAAGGGTCATTCGCTGAACAGGTTTGAGTGTGTCCTAACTCGTTATCCTGTGCGTGTGTGTGTGTGTGTGTGTGTGTGTGTGTGTGTGTGTGTGTGTGTGTGTGTGTGTGTGTGTGGTGGTGGTCATTGGTTTAATGTCTATTCACTTAAGTGATTTTAGACAAATAAACAAAAAATAATAAATAAATAAATAAAATAATAATGCTAATAACAATGATAATAATGATAAACAAATAAATAAGTAAATAAACAATTGAATAAATGAAAAAATAAGTACGTAAAAAAAGCGATGTGGGGAAGGGGAATAGAGCAGATGTTTATGTGTAGTTAATCACGGTTAAAAAAATAAGATTTAAGTTCAAATTCATATTACTTATAGCCAACTCGAGCATCAAAAACATATGCGGGCTAAAACCATGTGAAAAACAAGTAGGAAGCGAGGACAAGGCAAATGTCAGAGGGGAGCGTAAACATAACAAATGAAGTAGCATATACAACAAATATTGAAAGTGGACCAGAAACAGAGAAGGCTCGTGGACCATAGGTATTGAGCTTAGTGCGTGGAAAGCAAAAAGTCAGAGGATCGGAGGCAGAGCGGAGGGTACGTGAGGGAACACAGATCTCAAGTAGGCTTGACAGGTAATCGGGGGCTGCGTTATTGAGGCTTTTGTAGCACATGGTGTCTAGTTTGTACTGTATGGGCTTTGATACAGGGAGCCAGTGAAGTTGTGCCAGGAGAGGAGATATGTGGTCAGCTTTTTTCTGTGAATGCACTGGCTAATCAGATCCCGTCTTCATCCCCCCCTCTCTCTCTCTCTCTCTCTTTCTCTCTCTCTCTCTCTCTCATTTTTCACAGAATCAGCATTTTCTGTGTAACATGGTTTGGAGGACGACAACGCTGAAAGCTTTGTTACTGCACACACACACTTGCTCAGAATTCATTGCTTTCCTTCAAATTCTGGCCATGGTTTTTGGAAGAAAAGGCACAAGGCAGGAAAGAGAAATGAACCCTGATTGTCTTAGACGACAGAACATCGCCATTTTGATCTACACTACGCACAAAAAGTTAAGGATCACTTGCACAAAAATTCATAACTTTCAAAATAAGAAAGCCAATGCGTTGAAGTTTGGCAAACATTTAATTCCATGATACACAATTGCCTTCAATTTCGAGCAATCGTTTGGTGTGTACATTTGATCAAAGTGGGTACGTATCGAAATTTGATTTCCCAAAGTCATTGAAATCACAAGACAGGGCATTCTGATGCTCCCAAAAGTTCAGTAATGCGTGTAACCGCCATGGCTGTTCTGGCACTCGACGCAGCGAGTCCTCATCGAGTTGACCAGGTTGGTGAAGATCCTCTGTGGAAGCGCCTGCCACTCAGCCTGCAGCAATTGGTAGAGGTGTTGGGCATCCCTGGGAGGGGGGTGGTTGCTCCTCATTTTGCGATCCAGCTCATCCCAGAGGTTCTCAATCGGGTTGAGATCGGGACTGCATGCTGGCCACTCCATTCTGTTGACTCCAGACCGCTGCAGGAAGTCGTTGACCACCCTTGCCCTGTGGGGGCGAGCGTTGTCATCCTGGTAGACAGCCGTCGGTCCCATCTGCTGCAGTGTAGACAGCGGTCGAAGGATCTCATCCCGGTATCGGAGGCCAGTCAGGTTACCCTGTACATGATACAAGGGTGTTCTGTGGTGAAGGCTGAAGGCCCCCCAGACCATTATAGAACCTCCACCAAAGGCCACCTTTTCTTGGACAGTGGTGTCAATAAAGCGTTGCCCTGGGCGCCTCCAGACCCTCAGTCAGCCGTCGTTGTGGTTCATGGTGAAGCGTGATTCATCACTGAACAGGACCTGGGACCATTGCTGACGTGTCCACCTCACGTGACGTCTGCAGAAGGTGCGGCGTGCTGCCCTATGGGCTGGAGTTAAGCGTGGCCATACAGCTGGGCGACAAGAACGGAGGTTAAACCCATGAAGGCGGTTCCGTATGGTCTGCTGGCTGATGTTGATGTTAGTAGCCACCCTCAGCTGCCTTCGAATGATGCTGGAAGAGGCTGTTCTTGTCTGCAGGGCTTGTCGTTCAATGAGACGATCTTCACGTGGGTTTGTCTTCTTCGGTCAACCAGATCTGCGTCTTTCATGGACCCTCCCAGTGGCTGTGAAGCGTTGAATCAGTCTGACAATGACCGAGATGGACACCTGAAGTCGCCTGGCCACTTCTCGCTTGGGAACACCATCTTGGAACCATGCAACAGCTCGTCCCCTCTCAAACTCGCTCAATTTTCGTCGTGGAGGCATTGTCAGATCAGGCCTACTACTGGTGGAATGTCTTCTTATAAAGCCAAGCACGAGACAGCATCTCACACATAAACAGCAGTGCTTGCACGTGCATAATGGTTTTTCCATCTGGCTTGTGCAATGTGTTCAGGCAGAACGGTCCAAAACAAGGTCCTTTTTCGCAAGTTTCCGCTTTTCCGTTTGCGGCCAAGCTCAGTAGTAGAGAACCCCGTGCAATTTTCGCACTAACACAACATCGCCCACTTACAGCTGAACAAGAATTCATAACAATTTGGCTGGACTGAGAAATAAATAACAGTAGCGAACTGAGTTTATTACGCACCTGTTTTCTCATAGTGATCCTTAACTTTTTGTGCGTAGTGTATGTCATGTGTTGTATTTAACACTACAGGCTGTATGTCATGTGTTATATTTAACACTACAGGCTGTATGTGATGTGTTGTATTTAACACTACAGGTTGTATGTCATGTGTTGTATTTAACACTACAGGCTGTATGTCATGTGTTATATTTAACATTACAGGCTGTATGTCATGTGTTATATTTAACACTACAGGCTGTATGTCATGTGTTGTATTTAACACTACAGGCTGTATGTCATGTGTTATATTTAAATTGGTGATAGGAAGAGTATCTATTGGTATTGAGTATATTACTGTTCCATTCGTCTCCTATCATTTTTTGCTTAAAAGAAACCAAGAAATTTGACTGGTTAGTCATGTAATTTATCCATACTTCTTGAAATCCATACTCTTCTAGACATTCTTTAAACTATTTCTAACCCAGATCTTATTTTTACACCTTTGGTCTCCATCTAGACTATGTAAAACATGGTGCAAGCCTGTTTTGGTTATCTTGATGTAGTCAATTTAATAAGTTTTAACCATTACCACAGTGCTGGAATAGTACTTCAAATGTAGAAAGGATACCTCCCGGTTTCTCCATATGTCATATAGTTTGGTGTTCTATTGCTTACAGTCGAAAGACGTTTCCATCCAAATAAGTGGGCCGTCTCTGTAACAGCAAGCTTCGACGTGCCCCAAATGTCTGCTGCATATAACATTTGTTGAGTTTGTGCATCAAACAATTGAAAGAAAATGGTAGTGTCCAAGGAGCCAAGGGACCACATGGTTTTCATCAAATCTAAGATTTAACTTTTTGCTTTGCTGGAAAATTTTTGACAAGCAGTGTTAAAGGAAGTTTTGTTGAGAGTGTGAATCCCAAATACTTTAAAAGAGATTTACTATTTCAGTTTCATTATTTTCATAGAACCATTTTTCTGTAGATGCTGTATGCCCTCCTTTTTCAAACATAACTTCTGTTTTATCTAAAATTACCATGAGGCTGAGTGATTTTGATGCTTTATGAAGATTGTCTATTTGATTTTGTAACCCTGACAGTGTAGATGATTCGAGTGCAATGCCATCAGCAAATAATAGTATGAAACTTTCATCAAGATTACTGTGCTTTCCGTGTGTGTGTGTTTTTTAAAATTAAATTAGCTATCTCAGATATTAGACATGACAAAATAACCAGTTGGACACTGGAAGAAATCTGAGATTTTAGCTCCCCATGCTGCACAATTTAACTGACTTGTACATAGATTTTAGTATATTTATCATTTTAGTTGATGATTGTAGCTTTTGCAGAATGTTCCATAATTGGTCATGATCAACAGTATCATAAGCGTATATAATCAGTAGAAATAACACAAACCTTTCCGTGATGTCTACCATCAAAGGCATTTCTTACCATAGAAATTAAAGTGAAAATATGATAAATAGTTGAGAAACCCTTCTGAACCCCTGTCTGTTCTTCACTAATCTTCTGCCCATGTATGCAGTCTCTTGTTTAGAATAAAGGTGAAGACTTTGCTTATGATGCTTAAGGAAATGCCTTGCTAATTATCTGGATTTAGTTCATCTCCTTTTTCATACAGAGGTATATAAATACAGATTTACACCAGTCCTCTGGGAAAAGATTGGACTCGTACAGTTGGTTGAAAAGCTTTGTAACAGAGGGTACAACCAAATTTTGGGGATATTTAACAATTTCTCCACAAATTTCATCAAATCTAGGAGCTTTTACCACACTAAATGTTACTGATAGACTGTTTTACCTCTTGTTCACTAACTGAGTCATTTAACTCAGTGATATACATTTCCTGCATCAGTGTGTTACACTGTGTATGAGCATTGTCTGTGGTATTTTGTTAGCCAGTTACTCTGTATTGACTTTTTCTGAGAATACTTTAAACTGTTTTTGCCATATGGAAACATCTATTTCTGGCTGTTTTTGTTTTTGTTTTCTTGCACTGTGTATCGTGTCCCAAAACATTGACCCATTTCTTTTGTTATCTAAAAGTTTATATGATGTACCACAGTTCTTATCTTTTGCTTATTTGTAGCTTTGTTGTGTGCTCGCTTTGTCTATAGGCTGACTTATCTTAAAATTTGTCAGTATTGTGAAAACAATTCAAGGCATGGCGTGACCCGCTCTTATTTTCAGCGCATTCTCTGTCATACCATTTACTTGTTTCTCTTTCTTGGCCTCTTTTCAGGCATATTTTTCATGTCATACAATCATGTGGTTTGACCAGGTGCTGATTCAATTTCAGTTTTGGACTCTGAGGAACGAATTGCTTTTTCATATTGGACTGCTTTTTGGGGATCCCATCGTATGACTGTTTTATGTCTTCAGTTGTGCTGTGTTTGTCATCTTGTGACTGTTTTTTGTTGATGGTACAGTGAACAGGCATATGATGGGACTCTACTGGTTTGCCCACTTCAAAATAATAGTTTGACTTGGTCATGAAGTAACTCTGAAGAGACAATCATCTATTACACTGCTACCTTGGTCAGAATTGAAAGTGAATTGTCCCTGTGGATCACCACCGTTGTTTCCATTTAATGGGACACACTGAATGGCCGTACAAAAATCTTTAAATTCTACCAAATTTTTATATCTAATCAGGTGGTGTTTTAGTGTTGTCCCCTTTCCCTTCCCAGTCAAAAATATTGTTGATGTTGTCTGGTAAATCCCATTCTCCAATATGCGCATTTAAGTTGCCCCCAATTATTCCCCACATTGGTAAATATTTACCGAATAATCTTCCAAGTCATGTAAGCTACAGCTCTTGCCAGTATGTTTATAACAAGTGCATTGGTAAGGTGCGATGTAGGTAGATATTAACAAAACGTCTAGATCACTCCCAATGATATCTTTGGATATCTTAAGACATCTAATGTTATCGTTAGGACAGTCCATATGTTTAACAAATGGCATCAGTGCTCTGTTGGCAAGCACTGCTACACTGCTAGAATTCTACCATGTCTGGATATTTAAATGATGGAACAGTGGGAACAACAGTATTCAGGAAATAATGTGCTGAAGTCAGACTGACTTGATGTGAATGTCTCCAGATCACAGAAAATATCAAAGGTTTTAACATAACTGACAAAATGAGGTTCAGATAGTTTTGTCACTAGGCTTTCAATTTGTTATGGTTGTGTTTTGTCCTGAGGTGTGTGCAATCAGCTTGATGAGTAATGTAACAAAAACCTGATGAAGAATAATCATGATGAGGACAAGGAGTGGACTCAAAAGAGAAATAACAGATGAACAATGTGGATTTGTGGAAGGGAAAGGGACTATAAATGTCATATACATCCTAAGAATTATCATAGAGGGGTCAATTGAATTGAATGCTTTGTTGTTTATATATATACCAAGGTGACAAGAGACAGATACCTATGGAGGGTCATGATCACCAACGCCATGCAGCAGGGCACATGATGATGATGATGATGGTTTAGAGTGAAGATGAGGGTGAGGTTGAGGGGTTAGGGGTTTAAGGTGGAGGGCGAGGATGGGGTTAGGGGTTAAGGGGGGGTAAGGGGGTTAAGTTTAGGGTTAGGGCGTGAGGGGGTGATGGGTGAGGGTGAGGATTAAGGGATAGGGGTAATGATTAGGGTTAGGTTTAGGGGTCTAAGGGCTAGGGTTGGGCTATGGTTAGGGTTTAAGGTGAGGGTTTAGGGGGTTAGGATGAGGTGAGGGTCAGGGATTTAGGGTTAGGGCTAGCCACAGTCAGGACTCTTTCTTTACACTGATCTTGATGCCAGAGTTTCACATAAGATAGTGTTCTTTAGCAGGAGTTGGAGCAGTGTAGGATAGAAAATTCCTATTGTGATGTGATTTTTCTTTATTGTCTTATTTGCTATAGTTTACTTGACTTTCAAAACCACTTTTCACCAAGCCAGCAACAGAGCAACGAAAACAAATCTGCACTCCACCGAGTTCAGTTCACAGATCCCAGAGAGAGAGAGAGAGAGAGAGAGAGAGAGAGAGAGAGAGGAGGGAGGGAGGGTCATATGAGGAGAGAAACTGACAGAGAGAGAGGCTCGCACACACGCATGCACACACGCATACACTCTCTTTCTCTCTCACACACACTCACACAGACGCATTTACACTTGCACACTCGCACACACATGCACCCACATGCACACACATGCAATTCGTCATGGACAAAACAGAGACACAAACACACATGCACGTACAAACACACAGAAAAAATAATCTCACTTAGGTCTGTGTGTGTGTGTGTGTGTGTGTGTGTGTGTGTGTGTGTGTGTGTGTGTGTGTGTGTGTGTGTGTGTGTGTGTGTGTGTGTGTGTGTGTGTGTTGCTTTTTGTGAGAGAGAGAGGAGAGAGAGAGAGAGAGAGAGAGAGAGAGAGAGAGAGAGAGAGAGAGAGAGAGAGAGAGAGATGAAATGTTATTTGAAAAGATTCCTGTGGGTTTTCAGTCTGTCTTCTGTTTCCTACATTTTTTCCTCGGTCTCACTATTTTTGTCTTCTTTGTCTCCCTCTTTCCTGCAGTTTTAACACTATTTGTCTGTCTTTGTCTCTCTCTCTCTGTCTCTCTTTCTCAGTCTCTGTCTTTATTTCCATTTGTGTCTCTGTTTGTCTGCCTGCCTCTAATGGTCTTGGTCTTTCTGTGTCTATCTTTTCTCTTTGTCTCTGTGTTCTTGTCTCCATCTGACCGTCTTTTTCTGTCTTTCTGTGTCTATATATTTTATCTATCTTTGTCTCCCTCTCTTTGTTTTTTATCTTTATGCCTTTATCTTCTTTGTCTGTTTTCATCTCTACCTCCCTCTCTGTTTTTGTCTACTTCTCTCTCTTTGTCTCTTGTCTCTGTCTCATTCCCTCTCTGTTCTGTCTCTCTGTGTCACAAGCTATCTTCTTTAAATATACCTCTATCTTTGTATTTATCTCTTTCTGTAACTGTGTTTCCATCCGTGTGTCTGTCTGCCTCTCTCTTTGTCTCCTATCTTTGTCTCTCTGTCTTTCCTTTTTTCTCTGGATCTTTCTCTGTCGCCTTAGGGTTGTGGTTCAGGGTTAGGGCTTAGAGTTCAGGTTTAGGGTTAGCATGACAGTAGGGTTAGGGGTTAGGGGTTAATTGTTAAGGTCAGGGTGGAGGTGAGGGTTCGGGTGATGGTTTAGGGGTTAGGATGAGGGTTAGGGTTAGGTTGTGGGTTTGGATGATGGTTAAGGTGATGGTGAGGGTTTGGGGTGAGGTTTAGGGTTTAGAGTGGAAAGGCTGAACATTAATATTTTAGGTCTAGGGGAAGTGTGATGGACGGGGCCAGGCATAATATATTCCAGTGGAAACACATGAAAGAGGAGTAAGCATCATAATTGGCAGGGGCAAATCAAAAGCAGTTGAGGGATACTGGGTTATGTTAGACTGAGTTTTGATGGTTAAATTTGATGACAAGCCACTTGATATTGACATCATCCAGGTACATGCATCAACATCCGCAAGTGCTCAGGACGAAATTGACAACTTCTAAGAAGTATTAGAGATGGCCAAGGGTCAGTGTAAACCACAGTAAGTTATAATAATAATAGTGGGACATTTTAATACAGTGGAGTCCATTAATAACGACAACTGTAATAACGAGAACACTGTAGTAACGAGACATTTTTCAATCCCCGATTTTTATCCTTCTTAATCTTTAAGAATAAACCATTGGTTTTAACGAGAGTTAGTGGATAATCATCTCGGTAATAACGAGAGATTTTCTATCCTTCCTGGTCACAAAAGTTCTCGCCACTCGCCCCACCCCCACCTCGTCGTCAAGTTCCCGGTAGGGCACATCTCGTGGTGGCCGGTAACAAAGAAAAACAACGAAAGGCGCGTCCTTGTGCGGTGTGTAATCCCCTCTCCCCCTCCCCCCTCTCCCTCCTCTCATCTTCGTCTGGCTCGAGTGCGCACGGTGCCGTTGGCTTTCTCATTTGGGAATAACGAGAACTCGGCAATAGCGAGAAAATGTGCCTGGGCCGTCCGCTCTCGCTATAACAGAGTATTCACTGTACTAAAGTGAGAAAGGAGAGGGTGGACCTCATGGCCTTGGTACACAGAATGAAAGGGGAGGGAAACTTGTGGAAATGGCACATATGAATGAGTTCATTGTGGGAAACGCCTGGTTTGAGCAGCCTAACCAGGGGTGAGTCCAAGAGAGAATCATCATCATCATCAGTCCTGTAGTCTGGTTGACTGTTGGGGCACCACTGAAGATTTTGCAACCAACTTCCTCCACTCCTCACGGTCCTCAGCTTTCCGCAGAATGATGTTCAATTCAAGGCCAGTCCACTCTCTGATATTGTCTTCCCATCTTTTTCTCTGTCTGCCTCTTCGTCTCCCTCCCAGTACTGTTCCCTGCAAGACGGTCTTGGCCAGTCCAGATGATTGTGTGACATGCCCGTACCACCTCAGTTTTCGTCTTATCACTGAAGTCAGGAGGTCCGATGGCGTTTTCGATTCGGGTTTTCACTTCCTTATTGGTTATATGATCTTTGTATGAGATACCAAGGAGTTTGTGGAATACCAAGAGAGAATACCAAATATCAAATTGACAACATCATGGTCAATAAAAGATACAGAAATTCTTTGCTGACTGCAAAAACACAACCAGGCACATACTGCAACAGTGACCACAATCCTGTAATGGGATGATTTAGTCTGAAACTAACGAAAAGAAAACAGACCAAAAGTAACATCAAACTAAATCTTGTGACTCTTAAAAAGACACATGAAGTGACATGTACAAAAAATGTAAATACATGTTCAAAACACAGTGCTCAGGAAGACTTTTGCGACAGTGAGGAACAATGGACCAATTGAGAAATGAAGCTTGTGAAGAAACCCCTTGAGTAGATAGAAAAGAAAAGAAAAAAAAACTGGATGACTAAAGAAATTCTGGGCTTGATGGAAAAACGGAGAAAGGCAAAGGGAAAAGAGGAAAGATACAAGAAAATAAACCAAAGAAATCAGGAATAGGTGCTAATGAAGCGTAGCATGCACCACATCAAAATCACATTACGTATAACACATATCATCACACATCACTCACCATACACATCACACAGCACATTACACTGCATCACATCACACTGCATCACACATCACATACCACATCACACATCACCACACACACCACACGCCACATCACACACAACACACCACTTCACACACCACATCACACATCTCACCACATCACACCACACATCAACCACATCATGCACCACATCACACACACTGAATCACACACCACACATCACATACATCACGTCAAAATCACACCACACCACATCACACCACATCAGACATCGCACACCACATCAGACATCACACAGCATCACACATCACACCACATTACACATCACACACCATCACACACCATATCACACACACTGAATCACACATCACATCACATACATCACACACACCAAAATCACACCACACCACACATCACACCACATCAGACATCACACACCTTATCAGACATCACACATATCACACCACATTACCCATCACACCACATTATCCATCACACCACATTAGACATCAAACACCACATCACACATAGCACACCACGTCACACAAACGACACCACATCACAAATCACATCACACCAAATCACACCACAAAGCACATCACAAACCACACCACACGCACACCACATCACACATCACACTGCATCACATCACATCACATTACAGCACAGCACAGCACATCACACCACACCACATCACACCCACCACATCACACCACATCACACATCCATCACACATCACATCACCCATCACACCACATCACCCATCACACACCACATCACACTGCATCACATCACACTGTATCACACATTACAGACCACATCACACATCACAAACTGCATCACACATCACACTGCATCACATCACACATGCACATCACACATCACAGCACATAATCGCACACCACACTGCATCACACACCACATCACATCACACTGCATCACACATCAAACACTACACTTCACAACCATACTTCACACACCACACATCACACCACACATCACACACCACATACCATACATCACACATACACATCAGACACCACACTTCACACTTCACACTTCACACATCACTCATCACACATCACACATCAAACTTCACACACCACACTTCACACATCACACCACACATCACACTCCACACATCACACTCCACACTTAACACACCACACACCACAGAGTACACTTCACACATCACACTACACTTCACACATCAAATATCACACACTACACTCCATACGTCACAATCCATACATCACACATACATACAACACATCACACATCACACACCACACACCACATATCACACATCGCACATCAAACATCACACAATACACATCAAATACCACAAATCACACATCAAAATGTTAGGACTGCAGTTTGCTGCTAAGGGAGGTAAACACATGAAGGTTCTCTTGTATTAAGTGTACATGAGTTATGTCCCATTAACATGCGTTGCTGTAAGAAACTGGGAAGAGCCGGACAGCAGAGTGTCGTATGATGAGAAACCCCCGTCAAGCAAGTGATTTGGCCCTGAACTGCTGACATTCTATGGGGGTCATGACTCCTGGATGCCCCTTTGCTGTCATCAATTTTTTTTCTTTTTATAGAAATTTGTCCTCCTCTGGGGATCAAGCTGCGCATTCTAGGTAATCAGGTTTCACACTTCCCACACCACATCCCACATCACATATACCACAACCACCACACACATTACACACATCACACCAAAGCACACACCATATCACAATCACATCTCACAGCACGCACCACATGAAAATCAAATTACATATCACACCACATCAAACACCGCATCACACATCACACTGCATAAACATCACACATCACACATCACACCACAATCACATCATACATCACAACCACATCATACACCACATCACACATCACACTGCATCACACATCACACACCACATGACAAAACACCCTAATCCTAACACCACATACATCACACCACCCCTCACACACCACATCACATCACACACCATGTCACAGCACACACCACATCACACCACATCAAATCACCCCATCACACATCACACCCCCCAATCACACACCTCATCACACACCACACACCACATCAATCACATCACAGCACACACCACACCACATCAATCACACCACATCAATCACACCACACACATCTCACCACCTTACCACATTGCATCACACCACACATCACACACTTCATCACACATCACACTCATCACACATCACACTTATCACGCATCACACTGCATCACGCATCATACACCACACATGCATAACATCACATCACACTACATCACAGTCACACATCACATAACACCACATCACACCACATCAAACACCACACATACACATCACCCACCACATCACACATCACCCACATCACATACATCATGCACCACATCACACCACACACTAAACACCACATCACAAAAACACATCACATTACATTACACATCGCACCACAATCTCACATCACATCACACATCACACTGCATCACACTTCACACATCACACACACCACATGACACCACACATCACATACCACATCACACACCACATACATGAAACCACAACAATACATCAACCATCACACCACATGACACCACATCACACATCACATCACACATCACATCACACCACATCACAATCACATGTCACACTGCAATCACCACATCACACATGCACATCACACATGCACATCACACATCACACCATGTTGAACATCACACCACATCACACATCACACAGCATCATACATCACACCACATCGGACTTGCACTGCATCACACATCACATCACTCATGACGCATCATAAAACATCACACCACACAATCAACCACACACATCACACCACATCACATATCACCATGCGTCACACATAACAAAAATCACATCACACCACATCACACTGCATCATGCATTACACATCACACTACATCACACATCACACATGCACATCACACATCACCCAAAACATCACATCACACCATGTTGCACATCACACCACATCACACATCACACTGCATCACACATCACACCACATCGGACTCGCACTGCATCACACATGATGCATCATAAAACACATCACACCACACAATCACATCACATCGCATCACATATCACCATGCATCACGCACCACAAAACCACATAACACCACATCACACTGCATTACACATTACACATCACTGCATCACACATCACAGGCACATCACACATCACTCAAAACATCACACATCACAATGCCGCACATCACACCACATCACACATCACACTGCATCATACATCACACCACATCGGACTCGCACTGCATCACATCACATCACACATGACGCATCATATCACACATCACACCAAACAATAGGGGGAGGGTTAGGGTTGGGTTAGGGGTAGGGTGAGGGTTAGGGTTTAGGGTGAGGTTGAGGGTGAGGGTAGGGTTAGGGTTTAGGGTTTAGGGTTAGGGTTAGTGTTGTTTGGGTGAGGGTTAGGGTGAGGGGTAGGGTGAGGGTAAGGGGTAGGGTTAGGGTTAGGGTTTAGGGTTAGCGTTGTTAGGGTGGTGAGGGTTAGGGGAAGGGGTTAGGGTGAGGATGAGGGTGAGGGTTAAGGGTTAGG
>JAPXFY010000019.1:75125034-75127534 GCA_030674185.1 Monoplex corrugatus
ACTAAAAAGCAGTGATAATTAAAAGTAATCCAAAATTTATACCATTTTTGTTCTCTTCACAAATTGAAGTTTGTCCATTTCCGGATTTTGTTTCCGCTCCATCTTTTGCACCGCTACAGTAGCGTCCATTCAGTGGAAATCATAGTGCCAGGAAATGGGAGAGGTCCGAGATGTCGAGCCGCTGTGGGCTCTGCTGCTAGCTGATCAAGGATAATCTGCACTGCTGGTGGGTCATCATCATCATCATCATCTTCATCATCATCATTCATCATCTGCCCTTCCGCTTGGCGTTGGCGATCACTGCCCTCCATATGCATCTATCCGTTGTTGCCACAAGTGTATCTTCCACCGTCTCTGTCTTCAGCCACCCTGCAGGTCCGTCCAATAATTTCTCCCTGGGTCTACCTGGTGTTCTGTTTCTCTTCAGCTTTCCTTATGAATGATCTTGTGTCTGCCTCCATCAAGACTTGTCTCGTTTGTTTTCTTTGCTGTCCACGGATCTCTCAACATTTCTTCTTAGAAACCACATCTCGGCTGCCTCAATCTTGTTCTGGCTTTGCTTGTTGACTGTCTACTCCTCACAACCGTATACCATCGGTTCTATATAACATTCAACAACTCCCTATCCTGATGGCATTTCAGTGAAACTTAACAGTGCCTCTTCTGATCCAGCGTCATCAAAAAAACTTTGTTTAACCCTTTGACTCCCACATCTACCCACCAACTGCAAAAACTTAACCCTTTGACTCCTTCACCCTATCCACCAGCTTGCAGCAGGAATCTGGTGGATAGGGTGAGGGAGTGAAGGGGTTAAGTTCTTTCTTTGCTACCATGGTTGACAATGCAGGAAGCTGGCAAACAGAGTGCAGGAGTCCAAGGGTTAATAAGTTCCCTACTAACGACAGTAATTGTTTTGTCGCACAGTCAGAGTGAGCTAAGGACGCCTTGGTAAGGAGACAGCCACCACCACTCTCCATCGGCAAACAGCTGTCATGAACCACTGATACCGAAGACTCAGACCTGAATTGTTCATATCTACATTCATGTCCATATCCACATCCATATTCACATTCATGTTCATATTCATATTCATATTCATATTCATATTCATATTCATATTCTTCATATTCTTCATATTCATATTCTTCATATTCATATTCATATCCATATTCATATTTGCATTACTATATTCATATTCATATTCGTGTTCATATTCATATTCAGTTTCATGTTCATATTCATTTCTTTTGTCCCACAAGATTTACCATGTGAAACTCGGGATGTTCTCCCCTTTCAGAACATGTTCCCACAGTGCAGTGCCATTATTTTATGACCAATACACAGAAAGGTAAGAAGCTAATTGGCCTTCAAGGGAGAGAACTGGAAAATTAATCTATCTCTCCAATATTTTATACCAGGGCATCTAGGCAAAAGCCTGCTCTTCGTGATTTTCAGCTGCCGTGGGATCTTCAGCATGCGCAGACCAGAGGGCACAAGGGTCAGACTCGTTTTTCGTCTCTTTCCGAAAGACTAGACGTTCAGTTCGATTTTCCAATTAAACAGAGGAGAACGTCGAGGCCTCAAGGGGAAAAACGAACCGTGGAATCTTGAGTTTAGTTATTGGCAGGCGAACGTCTGAACCATTCTGCCAGTCTTCTCCTTTGTACATCAAGCAGGGACAGCAGTAGTGAAAACCGTAGTGAGTCATAGCGAGACCAGGACATAAGGTCTACAGGTTCTGGAATAAAGTTCACGATGCTAAGACTCTGTGATAATGAGGACGATGATCCTGTAGCTATGTGCTTCCGTTTGGGATTGAGACTACGTGGCAGGGCTGTACTCTACTCTTACTTTCTATAGTTAAACTTGGGGTCAACTGGAACCCAGGACAGAAATATGCTAACATCTGCAGCGTTGATCAGGAACTGTGAGAAAAAGCCCCAATGACAGATTCATAATGTTGATAAAATTCCTCTGTATGATATCAGTCTTCCTAATGAGCCCATAGCATTTTCATAATGTTGATACAATTCTTCTGTATGATATCAGTCTTCCTAATGAGCCCATAGCATTTTCATAATGTTGATACAATTCTTCTGTATGATATCAGTCTTCCTAATGAGCCCATAGCATTTTCATAATGTTGATACAATTCTACTGTATGCTATCAGTCTTCCTAATGAGCCCATAGCATTTTCATAATGTAGATACAATTCTACTGTATGCTATCAGTCTTCCTAATGAGCCCATAGCATTTTCATAATGTAGATACAATTCTACTGTATGCTATCAGTCTTCCTAATGAGCCCATAGCATTTTCATAATGTAGATACAATTCTACTGTATGATATCAAACTCCATGATGAGCCCATAGCATTTTCATAATGTAGATACAAATCTACTGTATGATAGCATTTTCAAGTCTGGTTGGAACTTGTCACCCGAAGTTGATTTTAATCACTTCCTCTGCTAATTATGGTCTTCATCACGCGTTTTATTT
>JAPXFY010000019.1:75132534-75137534 GCA_030674185.1 Monoplex corrugatus
TATGTCCTCCCAAAAGATTTGATTGTTAATTATTAATAAACATCTAAAAATACAGAACCCAGGCAAAGAGGAAACTACTAAAAAGCAGTGATAATTAAAAGTAATCCAAAATTTATACCATTTTTGTTCTCTTCACAAATTGAAGTTTGTCCATTTCCGGATTTTGTTTCCGCTCCATCTTTTGCACCGCTACAGTAGCGTCCATTCAGTGGAAATCATAGTGCCAGGAAATGGGAGAGGTCCGAGATGTCGAGCCGCTGTGGGCTCTGCTGCTAGCTGATCAAGGATATCTGCACTGCTGGTGGGTCATTTATCATCATCATCATCTTCATCATCATCATCATCATCTGCCCTTCCGCTTGGCGTTGGCGATCACTGCCCTCCATATGCATCTATCCGTTGTTGCCACAAGTGTATCTTCCACCGTCTCTGTCTTCAGCCACCCTGCAGGTCCGTCCAATAATTTCTCCCTGGGTCTACCTGGTGTTCTGTTTCTCTTCAGCTTTCCTTATGAATGATCTTGTGTCTGCCTCCATCAAGACTTGTCTCGTTTGTTTTCTTTGCTGTCCACGGATCTCTCAACATTTCTTCTTAGAAACCACATCTCGGCTGCCTCAATCTTGTTCTGGCTTTGCTTGTTGACTGTCTACTCCTCACAACCGTATACCATCGGTTCTATATAACATTCAACAACTCCCTATCCTGATGGCATTTCAGTGAAACTTAACAGTGCCTCTTCTGATCCAGCGTCATCAAAAAAACTTTGTTTAACCCTTTGACTCCCACATCTACCCACCAACTGCAAAAACTTAACCCTTTGACTCCTTCACCCTATCCACCAGCTTGCAGCAGGAATCTGGTGGATAGGGTGAGGGAGTGAAGGGGTTAAGTTCTTTCTTTGCTACCATGGTTGACAATGCAGGAAGCTGGCAAACAGAGTGCAGGAGTCCAAGGGTTAATAAGTTCCCTACTAACGACAGTAATTGTTTTGTCGCACAGTCAGAGTGAGCTAAGGACGCCTTGGTAAGGAGACAGCCACCACCACTCTCCATCGGCAAACAGCTGTCATGAACCACTGATACCGAAGACTCAGACCTGAATTGTTCATATCTACATTCATGTCCATATCCACATCCATATTCACATTCATGTTCATATTCATATTCATATTCATATTCATATTCATATTCATATTCTTCATATTCTTCATATTCATATTCTTCATATTCATATTCATATCCATATTCATATTTGCATTACTATATTCATATTCATATTCGTGTTCATATTCATATTCAGTTTCATGTTCATATTCATTTCTTTTGTCCCACAAGATTTACCATGTGAAACTCGGGATGTTCTCCCTTTCAGAACATGTTCCCACAGTGCAGTGCCATTATTTTATGACCAATACACAGAAAGGTAAGAAGCTAATTGGCCTTCAAGGGAGAGAACTGGAAAATTAATCTATCTCTCCAATATTTTATACCAGGGCATCTAGGCAAAAGCCTGCTCTTCGTGATTTTCAGCTGCCGTGGGATCTTCAGCATGCGCAGACCAGAGGGCACAAGGGTCAGACTCGTTTTTCGTCTCTTTCCGAAAGACTAGACGTTCAGTTCGATTTTCCAATTAAACAGAGGAGAACGTCGAGGCCTCAAGGGGAAAAACGAACCGTGGAATCTTGAGTTTAGTTATTGGCAGGCGAACGTCTGAACCATTCTGCCAGTCTTCTCCTTTGTACATCAAGCAGGGACAGCAGTAGTGAAAACCGTAGTGAGTCATAGCGAGACCAGGACATAAGGTCTACAGGTTCTGGAATAAAGTTCACGATGCTAAGACTCTGTGATAATGAGGACGATGATCCTGTAGCTATGTGCTTCCGTTTGGGATTGAGACTACGTGGCAGGGCTGTACTCTACTCTTACTTTCTATAGTTAAACTTGGGGTCAACTGGAACCCATGACAGAAAGATGCTAACATCTGCAGCGTTGATCAGGAACTGTGAGAAAAAGCCCCAATGACAGATTCATAATGTTGATAAAATTCCTCTGTATGATATCAGTCTTCCTAATGAGCCCATAGCATTTTCATAATGTTGATACAATTCTTCTGTATGATATCAGTCTTCCTAATGAGCCCATAGCATTTTCATAATGTTGATACAATTCTTCTGTATGATATCAGTCTTCCTAATGAGCCCATAGCATTTTCATAATGTTGATACAATTCTACTGTATGCTATCAGTCTTCCTAATGAGCCCATAGCATTTTCATAATGTAGATACAATTCTACTGTATGCTATCAGTCTTCCTAATGAGCCCATAGCATTTTCATAATGTAGATACAATTCTACTGTATGCTATCAGTCTTCCTAATGAGCCCATAGCATTTTCATAATGTAGATACAATTCTACTGTATGATATCAAACTCCCTGATGAGCCCATAGCATTTTCATAATGTAGATACAAATCTACTGTATGATAGCATTTTCAAGTCTGGTTGGAACTTGTCACCCGAAGTTGATTTTAATCACTTCCTCTGCTAATTATGGTCTTCATCACGCGTTTTATTTTACTGGTTCCATTCAACCTCAGGTTCAAAGCGTTTCGTGTTTACGGAGTTCTTCTCATTTGGTAACGATACGGTATAAATCTGACCTGTGCATTTCCTTTGCTCAGGGCGATTTCTGTTCCTGTCTATTCACCTATATAAACGGCTTGTTGTAGCATGAACAGCATGATCTTTATAATAGTTTTTACTTTTCAACGTGATCATAGTCAGCATCAATGACAGTGGCAATGTTCAGTTTTCCGGCCCTCGTTTTTCCGTATGTATCATCCGGGTCTCTCATCACGTGATCATAGGCTTTGCCACTTATCGGCCCCTTCTCTGCACCTTGTAAGCGTCGCGCCTTGTCGAAATTTAGCGTGTTGTATTCGTACGTTTTCTGACCCATCGTCTGACTTGGTGAAGAATCTTTTGTTGAAGCAACATCATCATGAGGAGAGCATCCATTCCTGATTTTGTTGTGAGGATCAAAGGACGCGTGCCCCACGTCTGACGGATTTGGAGGACCGGTCTCACCATAGTAGCTGATTGTGTTGTGCTCTCCTTCACACTGTTTAGGTGTGGATATCTTCGGTTCCTTGGCGTTCTTGTTCACCTTAGGATCAGACGTCAACATGATCTTACTTTTCTTTTGAACTTGAGCGTATTGCTGTGTCACTTTAGAAAGCGGGGGTTCAATGGTTTGTGAAATGTGATTGTAGTTATCTTGACAATACCTTCACACTTTAAAGGCTTATGTTTATGGCTGTCAATGTTTTGATAGTTAATAATACGACAGTACTCATCACGAGTAGTGGCATCAGATCTCAGACTGCTCTGGTTGAGGTGACAGACAAGTTTCGGAGCATTGGCGATATGATTATAGTCATCCTCAACGTTACCTTCAGATGTTGAAGTAGGTTTTTCGTTGATGTAGCTGTAAGAGTCACCGTCCACTTCAAAACGTTTGCCCGGTGATCCATCTTCAGCTATGACATCGTAAGGATGTTCATCAGTTTCCTTGGTTCCGTTGAGGGCACAGTAATCTGTTTTTGACGAGTTGACGTTATAGTAGTCTCCAGTTGACGAGTTGACGTTATAGTAGTCTCCAGTTGACGAGTTGACGTTATAGTAGTCTCCAGTTGACGAGTTGACGTTACAGTAGTCTCCAGTTGACGACGAAGATGGTGAGACACGCGCGTCCACAGCCATGGAGCAGTCTTTGAGGATGCCACCTGTTATGCCAGAGTCTGGAACATGGTCTGCAGACATAAAGCACAGCAGTGGTGTTCGGTTGTAGAGCATGGTTTCATGAATATGCGTGTTTTATTTTTTGTCTCCAATTACTTTACTTTTTTCACTTTTAACTATTTTGCAGATGCATTTCGTGTGTGTGGGTGCATGCGTGTGTGTGTGAGTATGAGTATGTGTGTGTGTGTGTGTGTGCGTGCGTGCGTGCGTGTATGTGTGTGTGTGTGTGTGTGTGTGTGTGTGTGTGTGTGTGTGTGTGTGTGTGTGTGTGTGTGTGTGTGTGTTAGTTACCGTATGTCTTAGTAGTTGAGAGATCGGTGACTACAATAATATCAAAATGTTTTCAAAAAAGAAGTGTCTCTTTATCTGAATATTTGACCATAAACCGCACATGTTTGTTGTAGTTCCTGTTTAGCACAATGTTAGGTTTTAGTTCTGATATATTTCAGACTGTTACCTCTTGGAATGATAGTTTGTGTTATCTGTTGTTGACAGTAACATGGTAAAAAGGATTTTATAATGTAATCGAGGCTTTGGTGGCAGTTATATGTTTAAAATGTCAGTTTCTTTTTTTCTGTGATCAGTATGATATATACTTACGTTTTAGTCACTTTCTGCAATATGAAATATGTTATGGTAAAAAGAGAGAGAAAGTGAAAGAGAGAGAGGAGAGAAAGAGAGAGAGAGAGGAGAGAGAGAGAAAGTGAAAGAGAGAGAGGAGAGAAAGAGAGAGAGGAGAGAGAGAGAGAGAGGAGAGAGAAAGTGAAAGAGAGAGAGGAGAGAGAGAGAGAGAGAGAGGAGAGAGGAGGGAGAGAGAGAGGAGAGAAAGAGAGAGAGAGGGAGAGAGCGAGGAAGTGAAAGAGAGAGAGGAGAGACAGAGAGAGATGAGAGAGAGGGGAGAGAGAGAGAAAGTGAAAGAGAGAGAGGAGAGGAGAGAGGAGAGAGAGAGGAAGTGAAAGAGATAGAGGAGAGAAAGAGAGAGAGGAGAGAGAGGGGGAGAGAGAAAGGAGAGAAAGAGAGAGAGGAGAGAGCGAGGAAGTGAAAGAGAGAGAGGAGAGAGAGGGAAGAGAGAGGAGAGAAAGAGAGAGAGGAGAGAGAGAGGAGGAGAGAGAGAAAGTGAAAGAGAGAGAGGAGAGAAAGAGAGAGAGGAGAGAAAGAGAGAGGAAGTGAAAGAGATAGAGGAGAGAAAGAGAGAGAGGA
>JAPXFY010000019.1:75142534-75145034 GCA_030674185.1 Monoplex corrugatus
AAATACGCCAAAAACATTACGCAGTTTTTTCAGGTCTATAGCATTATAGTGGACTGAATCAGTGGTTATTTGATAGAGTAGTTATCAAAGTTTGATTGGGTGTCAGTTTCACCGCTGTCGTTAGTATAACTTCCGGTGCAGCTGAATTGTGGGAAGATCAATCAAAATGGCGACTCCTCAGCAGAAGGCGTTTTGCGTGCTTGAGTTCGCGAAAACAAACGCCATTGTCACGGTGCAACGTGCTTTCAGAACAGAATTCGGCATTGATCCGCCCCATCGTGAGAGCATTCGACGGTGGGTTAGACAGTTTAAAGAGAGTGGGTGTCTGTGCAAAGGAAAGAGTCCTGGAAGACCACGTGTTACAGAGGAGCAAGTGGAGAGGATTCATGATGCATTTGAGAGCAGCCCACGTAAGTCCGTACGTCGAGCAAGTCTTCAGCTTGCCATCCCTCATACCACTGTCTGGCGTGTGTTAAAGAGACGATTACACATGAAACCATACAAACTAAGCCTCGTCCAAGCACTTACTAATGATGACAAGGTGATGCGGAGGACATTCTGTGAGTCAATGCTGGAGATGGAGGAAGGTGATGAAACTCTCTTTTCACGTTTAGTTTTTAGTGACGAAGCGACTTTCCATTTGAGCGGCACAGTCAATCGTCACAATGTGCGCATTTGGGGAACAGATCACCCACATGAAACTGTTGAGCATGAAAGAGATTCCCCTAAAGTGAACGTCTTCTGTGCTGTGTCTCAAGACAAGGTCTATGGTCCCTTTTTCTTTGAAGGAAACACCGTTACAGGACAAACCTATCTCGAAATGCTCCAAAACTGGCTATTCACTTTACTGCAAGCAGATTCGAATGACTTCATTTTTCAGCAAGATGGAGCACCACCCCATTGGCATCTCGGGGTTAGAGCTTATCTGAATGAAAACGTGCCTCAGCGATGGATTGGGAGGAGAGGTGCTAAAGACCTTGCTCTCTGTGCTTGGCCTGCCAGATCCCCGGACCTCACTGTGTGTGACTTTTTCTTGTGGGGTTATGTTAAAGACCAAGTTTATGTTCCACCACTTCCAGCAAGTATCGATGACTTGAAAGATCGAATAACAGCTGCAATCAACACGGTGGACCGTGACATGCTGAGGCGCGTTTGGGAGGAATTCTCATATCGGCTTGATGTTGTCCGCGCTACCGGTGGTGGCCACATTGAGCACTTATAAAACATGAAATGAAACTTGAATGTATATACAACACATGTGTTCATGCTAGAGGTTTGTAATTTTTTTCGTTTTTGACACATCACGTGATGATTTTGGCGTATTCATTTGAAACACCCTATAATATAATATAATATAATATAATATATTATATTATATTATATTATATTATATTATATTATATTATATTATATTATAATATAATATAATATAATATAAATAATAATATAATATAATATAATATAATATAATATAATATAATATAATATAATATAATATAATATATAATATAATATAATATAATATAATATATATAATAATATATGATATGATATGATATGATATAATATATTATATTATATTATATTATATTATATTATATTATATATCGAGATATATATATATATATATATATATGTGTGTGTGTGTGTGTGTGTGTGTGTGTGTGTGTGTGTGTGTTGTAAACGTGCATTGTTTGTTCTATTTGTGAAAAATGCAGCCAACATGCTTTTGACAGGGACTTTTTGCGCTGTTGGCACTAGATGAGTGAAATTGTTATCATTAGTAATTGTCTAACGAGTATAGTAATCATGCAGATAACAAGTGGATTTTTTTTACCCTCTCTTTATTCTGATAATAAAAGTTAATCATGACCATAAAGTTAATCATGACATAAAGTTAATCATGACCAGAAAGTTAATCATGAGCATGAAGCAACATGTAATAGGTCAGATTCAGATCTACGTGTCATCATGATCATCATGTGCCCTACCGCATACAAATCTATTTCTTGTCGTTGCAACTACATCTCCTGTCCTGTCTGTCCTCTGCCACTCTGTAAGTCCATCCAATATTTTCTCTCTAGGTCTACTTGGTGGTCTCTTTCCCTCCAGCTTTCCTTTTGTGACCAGTGTGTCTAGTTTCTCTTGCCTGATAAAATGTCCTGTAAATGTTGCTAATCTTCTTCTTCAATGTTCTTCGTGTGTCTGCCTCCTTCAAGGCTGTCTCGTTTGTTTTCTTTCCTGTCCATGGAACTCTCAATATTCTTTTAAGAAACCACATTTCAGTTGCCTCAGTGTTGTTCTGATTTTCCGTGTTGACTGTCCACGCTTCACAACCGTATAACAGTATCGGTTGTATACAGCACTCAAGAACTGTGATGTTAATTGATAATCATTTGCTAGTAAGAACGCTTTTCATTCTCGTGAATGCTGTTTTAGCTCGGTCGATTCTGTTGGCTGCATCTGATATACATCTGCCGTCCTATATATTTAAACTTAT
>JAPXFY010000019.1:75152534-75155034 GCA_030674185.1 Monoplex corrugatus
GGCTTTTGTAGCACATGGTGTCTAGTTTGTACTGTATGCGCTTTGATACAGGGAGTCAGTGAAGTTGTGCCAGGAGAGGAGATATGTGGTCAGCTTTTTTTCTTTTTGAGTACAAGGCGTACAGCATTGTTTTGAATGCGCTGTAGGATGTGAATGGTGGAGGCAGGAAGACCAGACAGGAGTGAATTGCAATAATCAATGCGAGACATTATGAAGGAGAGAACGAGTTTTGCAGTTTTTTCGACAGAGAGATACTTTCTGATCAGGCTTATACGATGGAGATGATAGTAGCAAGATCTGGCAGTTTGAGAAACAAAGTTGTTCATGGAGAGGGTAGAGTCAATGCAGACACCAAGGTTTTTAGCTGAATCAGAAATTGGGACTGATGTGTTACATAATTGGAGAGAAAGAGGAGGCAGCTAAGAAAGTTTCTGACGGGTGCCAATGAGGATAGCTTCTGTCTTGTCGTCATTAAGCTGAAGTCTATTGTGTGTCATCCAGTTCTTAATGTCCAAGTAACACTCAGTGGTGCGAGTCAACAGGCGCTGTATATTATCAGGTGAGTCACTGTCTTGAAGTTGGGTGTCATCAGCATAGAAGTGGTGTTTTATAGAGTGGGAGTTGATGATGGTGGACAGGGGGGAGGTGTAAAGAGTGAAAAGAACAGGGCCAAAGACATATCCTTGTGGAACACCACAGGTCAGGTATGCAGATTGAGAGTAAGTGCCATTGATGAGAACAGTTTGTTTTCTGTTTGATAGATATGAAGTGAACCAGGAGAGAGCAATGTCAGAGATGACAAAAGTATGATGAAGTCTAGAAAGGAGAATACCATGGTCAATGGTATCAAAGGCTGCAGACAGATCAAGGAGTGTGAGGAGAGAGACTTTGCCAGTATCAGTTGCAAGGAGGAGATTGTTGAGAATGTGTAGTAGGGCAGTTTCAGTGCTATGGCACTGGCGGTAGGCTGACTGGAAAGGATTGAGGAGATTGTTGGCAGACAGGTGAGAGTTCAGCTGGTTGAGGACGACTTTTTCAAGGAGTTTTGACAAGAAAGAGAGATTAGAGATAGGCCGGTAATTTTTCAGTACATGTGGGTCTAAATTGTGTTTCTTGAGGAGAGGGTGAACAATAGCAGACTTGAAAGAATATGGGACAGTTCCAGTTTGAAGAGAAGTGTTGATGATGTCAGTGATGAATGGGAGGAGAATAGGGAGACAGTCGGAGTAGAGAGAACCTGGAAGAGGATCCAGTTCGCAGGTTTTGAACGACATGGATCTGATTGTGTTGAAAATTTCTTCTTGTGAGACTGGGGTAAAAGTAGTAAGAGGTGTGCCAGAGAAGGAAGGGTCAGGTGGACATGGTTGACAGGGTGTCCTGTCAAGCCTGTCACGAAGAGTTTGTATTTTGGTGGTGAAATACTTGGAGAATACAGATGGGAGTTCTTCATTTGTATGTTTTGTTGGGAGAGGTAAATCTTTTCGTGTGCCAAGGAGATGATTCATGGTTGTAAAGAGTTTCTTTTGAAGAAGAGGCATTCAGGATTTTGGTTTGGAAATAGCTTGTTTTTGCAGATGCAATGAGGGTGGATACTTGTGTTTTAGAGGCTTGGAAAAGTTGCCTATGTACAGTGAGTTTGGATTTGCGCCAGCGGCGCTCTGCTCTGCGGCGGGTACGTTTTGCACAGGCAATCTCATGAGTGAGCCAGGGGGTAGGGGGGGGGGGGCGGTCAGGTAAAAGACAGGTTGTGGCTGGAGCATGAGTGTCCAGAAGATGGTGGAGAGTAGTATAGAATTCATCGGCAAGGTTATGTGACTTTTCAGAAAGGAGACGGGAGGCATAGTGGTTATCTCTTGCAGGTTTTCACAAAAAAGTCTGACATTTTCGGGCAAACAATAACACCAACAACAAACCTACTCAACAACGAGAACCACAAACACATGTTTGAAATCTTTTTTTTTTTCCAAGTATGCTTTTGTAAAGACTTTTCCCTATTTTTCCATAGGAACCAACAGAATCAGAAAGGTGTAGACATGCAAAAAGTACATGTTCTCATGAAAGAAAGTAAAAGATAAGAGAGAGAGAGAGAGAGAGAGAGAGAGACAGACAGACAGACAGACAGACAGAGACAGAGAGAGAGACAGAGAGACAGAGAGACAGAGAGACAGAAAGAGACAGAGACAGACAGACAGACAGACAGAGAGAAAGAGAGAGAGAGGAGATAGAGAGAGAGAGAAAGAAAGACAGACAGACAGACAGGCTGACAGACAGGCAGACAGGCAGGCAGACAGACAGACAGACAGAAACAGACAGCGATAGAGAGATAAAGAAATAAAGAGAGAGAGAGATAGAGAGAGAGAGAGAGACAGAGAGAGAGAGAGAGACAGAGAGAGAGAGAGAGAGAGAGAGAGAGAGAGAGAGAGAGAGAGAGAAAGCTACTGAAATTAGCTCATCAGATAGTGGAAACTGTCAACTGTCAGAATAGGGACTATTACACATT
>JAPXFY010000019.1:75160034-75162534 GCA_030674185.1 Monoplex corrugatus
GGAGGGAAAAAGAACACTATACACACCTAGATAGAAAATATTGGAACGACTTGCAGGGCGGCTGAGGACAGAGAAGGTGGGAGATGTACTTGCAGTGACAAAGGATAGATTCATATGGAGGGCCATGATCGCCAATGCCATGTGGCAGGGCACATGATGATGATGATGATTGGACACTGACATGACTTACAGAATCTTTTACGTGCACAGCTGTCATTCTGTGTGCGTATACATCACAAGAAGGTGAGTTAGGCACCGCCAGTCTGCACACATGTTGATCTGGGAAATCAGACAAATCTCCACCATTTACCCATCAGGTGGAGGTACCCATCAGGTGGAGGTACCCATCAGGTGGAGGTACCCATCAGGTGGAGGTACCCATCAGGTGGAGGTACCCATCAGGCGGAGGTACCCATCAGGTGGAGGTACCCATCAGGTAGAGGTACCCATCAGGTGGAGGTACCCATCAGATAGAGGTACCATCAGGTAGAGGTACCCATCAGGTGGAGGTACCAATCAGATCTGGGAAATAGGACAAATCTCCACCATTTACCCATCATATAGAGGTACCCATCAGGTGGAGGTACCCATCAGGTAGAGGTACCCATCAGGTGGATGTACCCATCAGGTGGAGGTACAAATCAGATAGAGGTACCCATCAGATAGAGGTATCCATCAGATAGAGGTACCCATCAGGTGGATGTACCAATCATATAGAGATACCTATCAGATAGAGGTACCCATCAGGTGTAGGTACCTATCAGGTGGAAGTATCCATCAGATAGAGGTACCCATCAGGTGGAGGTACCAATCGGATAGAGGTACCTATCAGATAGAGGTACCCATCAGATAGAGATACATATCAGAGAGATGTACCCATCAGGTGAAGGTACCTATCAGATAGAGGTACACATCAGGTGAAGGTACCTATCAGATTTAGGTACCTATTAGATAGAGGTACCCATCAGATAGAGGTACCTATCAGATAGAGGTACCCATCAGGTGAAGGTACCTATCAGATAGAGGTACACATCAGGTGAAGGTACCTATCAGATAGAGGTACCCATCAGATAGAGGTACCTATCAGATAGAGGTACCCATCAGGTGAAGGTACCAATCAGATATAGGTACCTATCAGATAGAGGTACCCATCAGGTGGAGATACCTATCAGATAGAGGTATCCATCAGGTGGAGGTACCTATCAGATAGAGGTACCTATCAGATAGAGGTACCAATCAGATAGAGGTACCTATCAGGTGGAGGTACCTATCAGATAGAGGTACCCATCAGGTGGAGGTACCTATCAGATAGAGGTACCCATCAAATGGAGGTACCTATCAGGTGGAGGTACCAATCAGACAGAGGTACCCATCAGGTTGAGGGTACCTATCATATAGAGGTACCCATCAGGTGGAGGTACCCATCAGGTGGAGGTACCCATCAGGTGGAGGTATCCATCAGATAGAGGTAGCCATCAGGTGGAGGTACCAATCAGATAGAGGTACCTATCAGATAGAGGTACCCATCAGATAGAGATACCTATCAGAGAGAGGTACCCATCAGGTTGAGGTACCAATCAGATAGAGGTACCTATCAGATAGAGGTACCAATCAGGTGGAGGTGCCTATCAGATAGAGGTACCCATCAGGTGGAGGTACCTATCAGGTGGAGGTACCTATCAGATAGAGGTACCCATCAGGTGCAGGTACCTATCAGATAGAGGTACCTATCAGATAGAGGTACCCATCAGGTTGAGGTACCAATCAGATAGAGGTACCTATCAGATAGAGGTACCCATCAGGTGCAGGTACCTATCAGATAGAGGTACCCATCAGGTTGAGGTACCAATCAGATAGAGGTACCTATCAGATAGAGGTACCAATCAGGTGGAGGTGCCTATCAGATAGAGGTACCCATCAGGTTGAGGTACCAATCAGATAGAGGTACCTATCAGATAGAGGTACCAATCAGGTGCAGGTACCTATCAGATAGAGGTACCTATCAGATAGAGTACCCATCAGGTGGAGGTACCTATCAGGTGGAGGAAGCTATCAATTGGAGGTACCCATCAGGTGGAGGTACCTATCAATGTATATATATATGTATATATATATATATATATATATATATATATATATATATATATATATATATATGTGTGTGTGTGTGTGTGTGTGTGTGTATATATATACATATGTACATACACAACCAAACTGACAAAGAAGCTTTCACAATAGACAACTATTTTGTAGCATGCCAAACGCCAGAACAAAGCTTTTCAAACATGAATTGCAAGCAAATATAGATTTCCTGAAAGAAAATACGGGTAAATGGACTGCTAGGTTTCAGAACATTAATAAGCAAAATACCCATCAGAAAAAAAAAAAAAAAAAAAAAAAAAAAAAATCAAAACCGAGATAAATCTTCGAGAGAATAGAAAAATGATGATTGCGCCATACATCACCATTCTCCATTCACCGAAATTGGCCAAAAAGAAAA
>JAPXFY010000019.1:75175034-75177534 GCA_030674185.1 Monoplex corrugatus
ACAGCCTGCAGACGCTGTATTTTCACCTGAGGGAGACCAGCAAGTAGACTATTACAGTAGTCTAATTTTGAGAATACTAGTGTGACAGCAACAGTCTTAGCAGCTTGAATAGTCAAGTACTGGCGGGCTTTACCAAAAGATCGGATATGGCAGTAGCAAGTTCTGATGATTGAATTGATCTGATCACGCATCGAGAGATTAGCATCTAGAAACACTCCTAGTGTTTTTACTTTCTTCGAGAAAGGGATGTCTGCACTACAGACCGAAAGTGAAGAAAAAGGGACAATTTCTCTTTTAGGAGCAGTTCCGACCAGCAGAACTTCAGTTTTCTCTTCATTCAACTTCAACCGGTTTGCAGACATCCAATGTTTTATTTCCAGACAGCACAATTCAACATTTTTCTTTGATTCAAGAGCGAGAGTATTGTCGGAGGGAAGGCGGGAATAGAGTTGGGAATCATCCGCAAAGAAATGAAAGTCAACATTGAACTGTTCAATCAGAGTAGCCAGGGGTCTTGTGTATAGAGAGAAGAGAAGAGGTCCGAGGACCGATCCTTGCGGAACGCCTGTAAGAAGAGGTGTTTCTTTCGAATATGAAGACCGGACAAGAACTTTTTGAGATCTCTCAGAAAGATATGAAGTGAACCATAACAAGACAGTTTTGTTCAGGCCGATTTCAGTGTGAAGACGCTGCAAGAGAGGGTGTGATCCATGGTATCAAAAGCAGCGCTCAAGTCTAGCAGAACAAGAATGGCATTGTCACCGTGGTCAAGAAAAGAAAGGAGGTCATTTAATATGCGGAGAAGTGCAGTTTCAGTACTATGTCCACATTTGTACGCTGACTGGAACCTCACTTCGAGATTGTGTGAGACAAGATGTGCTGTCAACTGATCCACAACAGCTCTCTCTATAAGTTTTGAAAGAAATGGCAAGTTCGAAATTGGACGGTAATTATTTAGGATCTCAGGGTCTAAACCAGGCTTTTTGAGTAGTGGTTTGACAATAGCTTGCTTAAGAGGTTTGGGTACGGTTCCCGACTGAAGGCTGAGATTTATGATTTCCTGAATTACAGGAAGCAGAATGTCCGAAAATTCTAGAAGGAGTGTTGTCGGAATTGGATCTACAGCTGCAGTGGTTGGTTTGGACTTATACAACAGTTTCTGGATGGTTTCAAGTGAGATGGGCTCAAAATCAGACATTGCATCAGGACCACAAGCAGAGGATGCAGCAGTTAGATTGTGATGAATTTGTGGGAAAGTCTGCATGATTTTCTGAATCTTGTCAAAAAAGAACTGAGAGAATGCGTTTGCAGCTTCTTCAGAAGGTAGATCAGGAAAAGTGGTCGACTTATCAGTATTATTTAAAACAGAATTTAATACTTGAAACATTTTCCTTGGGTCAGATGATGCGTTACCGAGCTGGTTGTGAAAATGAGCTGCTTTAGCGTTTTTGATTTCTTGAGTAAGCGCATTCCTTGTCTGTTTATAGATATCTCTATGAATCACTAGTCCTGTTTTGCGCATCATTCGTTCAGCCCTACGTTTAGCCTACTTAGCTGAAAGAATCACATCATTCAACCAATGTACGTTTATCTCCAGTGAAGATGTTACGTTATATTGTTTTATTGTTTGTTTTCTGGATTTGGGTCTTCCTCTTACATGACTAATTATGTCAGGTGGTTAACTATTTAACTTTTTGTTCAACTTTTTAAATTAATGTAAGTTTATATTCAGTGAAGATATCACTTTATACTGTTCTTATGTTTATTTGGCGGATTTGGGTCTTCCTCTTACCTATATGACTAATTACGTTGGGTGGTCAACTGTTTCTTCAATTTTTTGTTCAACATTTTGTTCAACTTTTTCCGTTCAATTTTTTTCTTCATCTTTAGGGAATAAATTCAAATGGATGTATTGTCAGCCATGACTATATTTATAAATCTTTGTTTCGAGAAAACGTCGCCGAAAAATTTAATGACTTTGTTTGATGCTCCTTGCCACAAGGACAAAAATGTCAATGGCAATAAACCATTTTCAGTTTCAGTTTCTCTCTCTCTCTCTCTCTCTCTCTCTCTCTCTCTCTCTCTCTCTCTCTCTCTCTCTCTCTCTCTCTTTCTTTCTCTCTCTCTCTCTCTCTCTCTCTCTCTCTCTCTCTCTCCCTCCCTCTTTCTTTTTCTTGCTTGCTTACTCACTCGCTCTCTGTGTGCCTCGTTCTGTTTTGTTTTATATCTATGCACAACCATTTCTTATTTCCAACTACCAGTCTATTCATCTGATCTTCCTTGCGTTGTTCCTTTCATCAGGAGGATGACTGTTATGGGGTTAACATGTAGTGAGACAATTAACGTTTTACACAGAGTTTACCTCTCACGTAGCTTGTGCCGTCACATAAAATGACTGACACTATTATCATTTTAATATAATCCCATCTTCCATGCACATGCCAACCTCCCACTGCGTTTGCGTGCACGCACGCACACACACACACACACACACACACAC
>JAPXFY010000019.1:75190034-75192534 GCA_030674185.1 Monoplex corrugatus
AGAAGCATATGTCATATCACGAAAAGAGTATGTTAAACTAAGGAAAACGAAAGAAAGGGAATACGAAGATAAGAAAATAAGAACACTCAAAGATTCCATCAATGACTCCAGGACATTCTGGTCAATAATAAGATCTGTTAATAGAAAGGCCTTTGTGTACAATGAAATCTCTATTGAACAATGGTACAATCATTTCTGCAGTGTTTTCAATGATATCGGGGGAAATACTGCACAAGAGAGTAATATAGTAGAGGAAGAAAATAATTTTGAGCCCCTTTTCAATGAGCCTATAACTAAAGAAGAAGTGACTGCGAGTATCAGGCATTTGAAAGCAGGAAAGAGCGCAGGACCAGATCAAATAATCAGCGAAATGTTAAAACATGCAAATGCTAATGTAATTGATTTCCTTGTCCATTTATGTAACAAGCTTTTTGATAATGGCATTTTTCGTCAGAATGGGCAAAGTCCATAATAATCCCAATTCATAAAAAAGGAGATGTGAATAATCCAGATAATTATAGAGGAGTCGCTCTAACAAGTATAGTGAGTAAAGTTTATACATATATTTTGAATAAGAGATTAACAAAGTGGGCAGAAAAAGAAGAGAAAATAGTTGAAGAACAAGCTGGATTTAGAGCAAAATACAGTACAATTGATCATATTTTCACACTTTACTCCCTTGTGCAGAAGCATTTACTTTTAAATAAGAAACTTTATGTTGCATTTGTGGATTTTAGGAAGGCATTCGATTCTGTGAATCGTAATAATCTTTGGAATATATTACGTAAAAGTGGTGTGAATGGAAAATTATATATGGCCCTAAGAGGAGTTTATAACTCAGTGTTTGCATGCGTGCGTGAGAAGTGTGTATATTCAGATTATTTTGAATGCCCTAAAGGAGTGAAACAGGGGTGTCAATTGAGTCCTCAATTGTTTTCATTTTTCATTAATGAATTAGCAGTGGAACTGTCAAGAAAAGGCAGGCATGGCATTCAAATTATCCCTGGGGTTATTGAGATATTCCTATTGCTGTTTGCAGACGATGTTATTCTTCTCTCTGGTACAGTCAAAGGCTTACAAAACCAGTTAAATGTCTTAAAGGAAGAATCGGATCGACTAGCTTTAACAGTTAACATGGATAAAACTAATATTATGATTTTCAGGAAGGGTGGACATTTATCAAAACACGAAAAATGGTTCTATGGAATTAACGAGGTTAAAGTTGTTAATTCTTATAAATACTTAGGAATAATATTTTCGACAAAATTAAGTTTAAATTATGCATGGGAAGAATCTTGTAATAAAGGGAAAAAAGGTGTTATTGAAATTCTAAAATCCTTACGGAAGCTCAATTCTATTGATTGTAATTTATATTGGAAAATGTTTGATACACAGATAGAACCTTTACTTACATATGCAGCTGAAGTATGGGGTCTTACTGTAAATCCACATATGGAAAAAGTGCATACATATGCTATAAAACGTTTTTTGGCTGTACCAATTCACTCTTCTAATACTGTTTTATATGGAGAAACTGGAAGATATCCTTTATACATTAGAACCTTTGTGAAGAGTATTAAATACTGGTTGAAATTGTTAAGGCTTCCACAATCTCGGTTATGTAAACAGGCATATGAAATGATGGTTACTCAAATGGAAATAGGAAAACAGAACTGGGCCTATCAGGTAAAAAAGGCTTTATCAGAACTTGGGTTTGGAATCGTGTGGTTGTCCCAGGGAGTAGGAAATGAGTGTCAGTTTATTAATGAATTTAAAGACAGGCTTATTTGTTCGTTTAAACAAAATTGGCACTCAGATATGGAAAACAAAGAAAAATATAGTTGGTTCTTCTCATTTAAAGATGTTTTTCAAACCGAAAAATATCTCAGTGTTGTTACGGATAAATGGCAAAGAACTAATTACGCAAGATTTAGATTAAGAACACTTGGTTTCAATGCAAATAAAAATTGGTTTCAACCTGGGACGTCCACAGTATATCCTTGCCCCTTATGTGGAAACAATGTCGATAATGAAAAACACTTTTTATTCCAATGCCAAATTTTTGACACAATACGTGGAAAATGCAAAGTTTTTGAATCCGACATGGCCAAAAGACAAGATGTTGTATCTATTTTGTCATCTGATGACGAAGTCATAATCAAATCAGTGGCACTATACATTGCGGAAGCACAAAAAATAAGACATAAACACTTACAAGCCCGACAATAGTGCTAGACAATATCATACTGGGATTAATTTAATCTCTTTTGACTGATGTGGGCTATATCACGTTAACTCCAAAAGAAGCCGCTTTATTATAGACTCTGTTTTGTAAAGAGCTGTTTTCATTTGCTTTATTTTGCTTTGTTTGCCGATAATTTAAGAGTAGCTAATAATATGAAAATAATGGTATATTTGTAGAATATGTTAGAAGTGGATATTGAAAGGGTATATAGACACTTAAGGGTCTACTATACATGTTAACAAAAACAAAAAAACA
>JAPXFY010000019.1:75199987-75207487 GCA_030674185.1 Monoplex corrugatus
AGTCCATGGTATATATACAACAGACGACAAAGAAATAAATTCATAAAATGTAGAACAAAAACAACAAGTCAGACATTTCCCTCATATTTCACTGAGCCGGGGAAGATTACTGATGTCAAAGTAATGCTGATGAAAGCTTCCACCACGCCATGGCTACACTATGGAATTTATAATGATCTTCTGTAGCTCAATCAAACACCAAGGGAGTTAACTGACCCGTTGTTTTTGTCCTAACTCGGTAGATGTTTTTTTCTTTGCTGTCTTTTTCATGTTTGGTGGAGGCCAGATGACCAATAAATTCGCCTTTGTCGACCAATAATTCAATATGACGTTTCATTTTATGTTCACTTGTGTTATGCTTTCAAGTCATTTCCATTTCTGGTAAAACTTGTGACGAATAATCCACCAGATACACCTATTTATAGAACTGTTTTCTCTATCCACATAGGTAATGGTATCAATGTATGTTCTTATGCCAATGTACGTATTTCACAGTTGATGGTAGCATAATCATGGAATGATCAAAACTTTCATAAGTAATTCTTTGACTATGGCATGAAATTTGAATGTGAAATAAATATGTAGCCAAACTTCATGCGACAGTAAGCTGACGTTGTTTTCTTTCTTGCTTTCTTTCTTTCTTTCTTTCTTTCTCTGCCTTTCTTTCTTTCTTTCTTTCATTCTTTCTTTCTTTCGTTCTTTCTCTCTGCCTTTCTTTCTTTCTTTCTCTCTTGTTTTTATTTTCTTTCGGTTTTTTCTTCTTTTTGTTTTTCGTTTTCTTTTCCTTTTCTTCTTTCTTCCCTATCATATTTCCTTTTTCCGTTCTCTTTTTGTTGTTGTTGTTTTTTCTTTTTTCTATTGTGGTATGTAGATGTTAACACCTGCGTGATATTCCTAGTTGTTGTATTTTATTACAGAAGAGGAAGAAGCGCTAGCAAAATGGTAAATGAAGACTTGTGTACATGTATGTCTGTGTTTGTCTGTGTCTGTCTGTGTCTGTCTGTGTCTGTCTGTGTCTGTCTGTCTGAATGTGTCTGTCTGTGTCTGTCTGTGTCTGTCTGTGTCTGTCTGTGTCTGTCTGTGTCTGTCTGTGTCTGTCTGTCTGAATGTGTCTGTCTGCGTCTGTCTGTATCTGTCTGTGTCTGTCTGTCTGAATGTGTCTGTCTGTGTCTGTCTGTGTCTGTCTGTCTGAATGTGTCTGTCTGTGTCTGTCTGTGTCTGTCTACGTCTGTCTGTGTCTGTCTGTGTCTGTCCGTGTCTGTCCGTGTCTGTCTATGTCTGTCTGTGTCTGTCTGTGTCTGTCTGTGTCTGTCTACGTCTGTCTGTGTCAGTCTGTGTCTGTCTATGTCTGTCTGTGTCTGTGTCTGTCTACGTCTATCTACGTCTGTCTGTGTCTGTCTACGTCTGACTGTGTCTGTCTGCGTCTGTCTGTGTCTGTCTGTCTATGTCTGTCTGTGTCTGTCTGTGTCTGTCTGTGTCTATGCCTGTCTGTGTCTATCTGTGTCTGTCTGTGTCTGTCTACGTCTGTCTATGTCTGTCTGTGTCTGTCTGTGTCTGTCCGTGTCTATGTCTGTCTGTGTCTGTCTGTGTCTGTCTGTGTCTGTGTCTGTCTATGTCTGTCCGTGTCTGTCTATGTCTGTCCGTGTCTGTGTCTGTCTGTGTCTGTATGTGTCTGTCTGTGTCTGTCTGTGTCTGTCTGTGTCTGTCTGTGTCTGTCTGTGTCTGTCTGTGTCTGTCTGTGTCTGTCTGTGTCTGTATGTGCCTGTCGTGTCTGTCTGTGTCTGTCTGTGTCTGTCTACGTCTGTCTGTGTCTGTCTGTGTCTGTCTGTGTCTGTCCGTGTCATGTCTATGTATGTCTGTGTCTGTCTGTGTCTGTCTGTGTCTGCCTGTGTCTGTCTGTGTCTGTGTCTGTCCGTGTCTGTCTATGTCTGTCTGTGTATGTCTGTGTCTGTCTGTCTGTGTCTGTCTGTCTATGTCTGTCTGTGTCTGTGTCTGTGTCTGTCTGTGTCTGTCTGTGTCTGTCTGTGTCTGTCTGTGTCTGTCCGTGTCTGTCTATGTCTGTCTGTGTCTGTCTGTGTCTGTCTGTGTCTGTCTACGTCTGTCTGTGTCAGTCTGTGTCTGTCTATGTCTGTCTGTGTCTGTCTGTGTCTGTCTACGTCTGTCTACGTCTGTCTACGTCTGACTGTGTCTGTCTGCGTCTGTCTGTGTCTGTCTTTCTGTGTCTGTCTGTGTCTGTCTGTGTCTGTCTGTGTCTATGTCTGTCTGTGTCTGTCTACGTCTGTCTATGTCTGTCTGTGTCTGTCTGTGTCTGTCCGTGTCTATGTCTGTCTGTGTCTGTCTGTGTCTGTCTGTGTCTGTGTCTGTCTGTGTCTGTCTGTGTCTGTCTGTGTCTGTCCGTGTCTGTCTGTGTCTGTCTGTGTCTGTATGTGTCTGTATGTGTCTGTCTGTGTCTGTCTGTGTCTGTCTGTGTCTGTCTGTGTCTGTCTGTGTCTGAATGTGTCTGTCTGTGTCTGTCTGTGTCTGTCTGCGTCTGTCTGTGTCTGTCCGTGTCTGTCTGTGTCTGTCTGTGTCTGTCTACGTCTGTCTGTGTCGGTCTGTGTCTGTCCGTGTCATGTCTATGTATGTCTGTGTCTGTCTGTATCTGTCTGTGTCTGTCTGTGTCTGCCTGTGTCTGTCTGTGTCTGTCTGTGTCTGTCTGTGTCTGTCCATGTCTGTCTATGTCTGTCTGTGTATGTCTGTGTCTGTCTGTCTGTGTCTGTCTGTCTATGTCTGTCTGTGTCTGTCTGTGTCTGTCTGTGTCTGTCTGCGTCTGTCTGTGTCTGTCCGTGTCTGTCTGTGTCTGTCTGTGTCTGTCTACGTCTGTCTGTGTCTGTCTGTGTCTGTCCGTGTCATGTCTATGTATGTCTGTGTCTGTCTGTATCTGTCTGTGTCTGTCTGTGTCTGCCTGTGTCTGTCTGTGTCTGTCTGTGTCTGTCTGTGTCTGTCCATGTCTGTCTATGTCTGTCTGTGTATGTCTGTGTCTGTCTGTCTGTGTCTGTCTGTCTATGTCTGTCTGTGTCTGTCTGTGTCTGTCTGTGTCTGTCTGTGTCTGTCTGTGTATGTCCGTGTCTGTCTATGTCTCTCTGTGTATGTATGTGTCTGTCTGTCTGTGTCTGTCTGTCTGTGTCTGTGTCTGTCTGTGTCTGTCTGTGTCTGTCTGTGTCTGTCTGTGTCTGTCTGTGTCTGTCTGTGTCTGTCTGTGTCTGTCTGTGTCTGAATGTGTCTCTGGCTTTGCCTCTTTTTTCAACTCCTATTCTGCCCTGTCAGTGACCCCCATGGCCATATCTGAATACTTAGATATCAATAAATGGGAAAGCTGATTACCTGACGGTGTTATTTCTTACCTTTTCCTCTTTCTTTTAGAGAAACCTCAATAACAGTTGAAAAACATCTCAGCGCGACACTGACCTTTCCACTCTCCATCAAGTTAACAAAATTCCCAACTGTTTCCATATTCACCCCAGTTAGAAAAACAAAACAGAAAATAAGCAGTACAGAAGAAAATCAAATACTCAGACATGGGAGTAAAGGCAGGAAAGACCCAACCGAGCAGGAAAAGAAGAAGAAGAAGAAGAAGAAGAACCAGAAGAAGAAGAAGAACCAGAAGAAGAAGAAGAACCAGAAGAACCAGAAGAAGAAGAAGAACAAGAACAAGAACAAGAACAAGAAGAGCAAGAAGAAGAAGAAGAACAAGAACAAGAAGAACAAGAAGAACAAGAACAAGAACAAGAACAAGAAGAACAAGAACAAGAACAACAAGAACAAGAACAAGAACAAGAAGAACAAGAAGAACAAGAACAAGAAGAACAAGAAGAACAAGAAACAAGAAGAACAAGAAGAAGAAAAAGAAGAAAAAGAAGAACAAGAAGAACAAGAAGAACAAGAACAGGAACAAGAACAAGAAGAACAAGAACAAGAACAAGAAACAAGAAGAAGAAGAAGAACAAGAAGAACAAGAAGAACAAGAAACAAGAAGAAGAAGAAGAACAAGAAGAACAAGAAGAACAAGAAGAACAAGAAACAAGAAGAACAACAACAACAACAACAACAACAATAAAAAAAAAGAAGAAGAAGAAGAAGAAGAAGAAACAAAAAACAAAACAAAACAACAAAACATTGAACAACAGGCTACAAACTGTCAACAAAACATACCGTCTTAAAACCGTAATCTGAAATGCAATCTCTAGCGCCATGCACCACGGATCGCACCTAGCGTTGAGTCACACAATTGTCATTACTGCTTTCATTACTTTCAATACGTTCAGAACATTTGCCTGCAGATTGTAAAACACATGTGTCTACAACACGTAGTGCCGATTAAAACCCAGATTTTTACATTTTAGGACTACAATATTTGTAGTAGAGAAATGACGCTCACAACAACATTTTAGAAATGATGCGTCGAGGGAGAGAAAAAGTCTCTAATTCAGTGCTTTGAGGCTTTGATCAAACCCAAAACCATAGCTTTCCTAATTGAAACAAAACACTGGAAGCTGCGTCACTTCCGTGGTCAACGACCTTGTTATCTGAAGCCTGTTTGGCTTGCCCAAATATGGACACCATCAGACTGTGAGATCAGTTACTGGAAGGCTTGGAGTGTGGTTAGTGAATGGTTGACTTGCTGTGAGAACAAGGACGTTGCTAAACTGGTAACTGTTGTTGTCCTGCAGGATTGATGGTTTGGGAGTTTGATGAGTAAGTTGTGGGTGGTGTCTCTGTCTCTGTCTCTGTCTGTCTCTCTCTGTCTGTCTCTCTATGTCTCTATCTCTGTCTGTCTCTGTCTCTATGTCTGTCTCTGTCTGTCTCTGTCTCTCTGTCTCTCTGTCTCTCTGTCTTTGTCTGTCTGTCTCTCTCTCTCTTTCTCTCTCTCTCTTTCTCTCTCTCTCTCTCTTTCTTTCTGTATCTGTCTCTCTTTATCTGTGTCTGTCTGTCTGTCTTTCTCTCTCTCTCTCTCTATTTCTGTCTCTTTTTCTGCCTCTGTCGGTCTGTCTCTCTGTCTCCCTCCCTCCCTCTCTCTCTTTTCTTTCTTTCTCTCTCTCTCTCTCCGTCTGTCTTTCTCTCTCCCTCTCTCTCTCTCACACACACACTGTCTGTCTCTGTCTGTCTGTCTGCCTATATATATATATATATATATATATATCTGTGTCTCTCTCTGTCTCTCTCTGTCTCTCTCTATCTCTCTCTCTCTCTCTCTCTCTCTCTCTCTCTCCTCTCTCTCTTTCTCCGTCTGTCTTTCTCTCTCCGTCTCTCTGTCTCAGTCTGTCTGTCTGTCTGTCTTATTCTCTCTCTCTCTCTCTTTTTTTTTTTCTTTCTCTCTATCTTTCTCGCACTGTCTCTGTCTGTCTCACTCTCTTTTTCTGCCTCTTTCTGTCTGTCAGTCTATCTGTCTGTCTGTCTCCTTCCCTGCCTTCTTCCCTCTCTCTCTCTCTCTTCTTTCTTTCTTTCTCTCTCTCTCTCTCTCTCTCTCTCTCTCTCTCTCCCTCTCTCTCTCACACACACATACTGTCTGTCTCTGTCTGTCTGTCTGCCTATCTCTCTCTCTCTGTCCCTCTGTCTCTGTCTCTGTCTCTCTCTATCTATCTCTCTCTCTCCGTCTGTCTTTCTCTCTCCGTCTCTCTGTCCCAGCATGTTTGTCTGTCTGTCTCATTCTCTCTCTCTCTCTCTCTCTCTCTCTCTCTCTCACTGTCTGTCATCTATCTCTGTATCTCTGTCTCTATTTCTCTGTCTCTCTCTCGTGCGCTCGCTCTCTCTCTCTCTCTCTCTCTCTCTCTCTCTCTCTCTCTCTCTCTCTCTCTCTCTCTCTCTCTCTGTGTCCCTCTTTCTCTTTGTCCCACGTTTCCACCGCCTACACCGTTTCTTTTTTTTTATTTTCTCCTCTTCTCTTGCATACAGACATTTTGTGTTTTGAAAAGTTGATACCATAATCAGGAGACAGGTTACGCATAATGTTCTGGTATCAACTTCATGTTTTTGCATCATCAGTCCTGTTTGTGCATACGGTGGTAAGATATTTTAACTTGTTTGTTTTTCTTCTTCTTTTAGTGACTTTTGCTTTCGTGCTGTCCCTTAAGTGTTTTATTCTTTTGTTTGTTTCCTTCCTTGTCGGCGTGTTTTCACTGTGTATATTATGTTTGTTGCTAACTGGTTTGTCCTTGACCCTCCAGTGCAGCAAAAGACACTTGCATACAAACTGATAAAACTCTCACACAACTAGTGATCTGATGTTTCCTTTTACGATCCAATTAGAACAGAACGTTGATGTCACCAAAGCTTCATTTCACCCTCCCACTGCAGTTCCTGAAAATATCACTTCTAGCAGAATTAACTGCCAGTAAACTGTGATTGCACAGACCGATCTATTGTAAGGATCTGAAAGAGAAAACACCAGTACCAGATCGTCTAATGGCGGAGGTTTTATGATCGGCTGAATGAGGTCAAAGAATTTGTTGTTGTTGTTGTTGTTGTTGTTTGTTTGTTTGTCTGTTTGTTTTGTTTGTTTGTTTGGTTGTTTACTAATTGTGGAAGTGTATGATCGACTACAACGAGGTCAACGAAATTAGGGTTTGTTGTTGTTTGTTTATTTGATTGCTTGTGTGATTGGTTTGATTTGGTTGTTTGTTTGTTTGTTTTTTGTTTTGCTTGTTGTTGTTTTTTTTATTTCTTTTTTTGTTAGTGTTTGTTGTTTTATTCCAACATAATTGCTTAAAGAGGCCAGCAAAACAAGGGCTTTATATTTTGGTTCCAAACTTTGAATTTTCGACGAAAATCTTTTATGTTATCTTGCCCACTCTTAATCAAACTTTCTGGTGGAATTAATGGCTGTTTATATTATTATTATTACGATTAAAAATATTTACTACAGCTACTACTACATGTACTACTACTACTACTACTACTACTACTACTACTACTACTACTACTACTACTACTACTACTACTACTACTACTACTACGGAATAATGGTCAAAGATGTACAAAAAAGAGAAGCATGGTAACACAGACTAAGAAAGAAAGGAATGCCAAAACAGTCCAGAAGGTGGTACAGCAAATGCCAACAGGGACAACAGACAACGTGAACATGACTTGTGGCATATGGCCCATCACATCATCAGTATTACCCTCACACCCCAATATGCAAATCTGATGAAATGAGAGAAATGAAAGAACCTTACGTGCACGTTCTGCCTGTGCATACGAACAGTGGAACATGTCTTGATCTTATGCAAAATAGCGCTAACTCGCAGAAAGCATTATGAAATCACAGTCAAGTGTTTAAAGGGATCATACAAGTGATCAGTAACTGCTTGGGTATAAACCATACCACCAGAAGCTCCTGCACCATTCCACATGACAGAAAGAACCAAACTGTGGTCTGACAAAGCTGTGACGTCCGGAGCATGGAAGCAGGGTTTGCTGGATGAAACAGACGACAGGGATTGCAGAGCAGATCTTACAGAATGG
>JAPXFY010000019.1:75209987-75217487 GCA_030674185.1 Monoplex corrugatus
CAGTAATATCGTATTCATCAGTTTGTAGAGTAGTAGTAGTAGTAGTAGTAGTAGTAGTAGTAGTAGTAGTAGTAGTAGTAGTATAGTAGATCAGTAGTAGTAGTAGTAGTAGTAGTAGCTATAGTAGTATAGGTTAGTCGTTATTGATAGTGTAGTAGTAAGTAGTAGTAGTAGTAGTAGTAGTAGTAGTAGTAGTGTAGTGGTAGTTAGTGTAGTAGTGTTAGTAGTGTAGTAGTAGTATAGTAGTAGTAGTAAGTGTAGTTGTATGGTGTGTAGTAGTATAGTAGTAGTAGTAGTAGTGTAGTAGTAGTAGTAGTAGTAGTAGTAGTAGTTTGTGTAGTATGTAGTAGTATGTAGTGATAGTGTAGTTGTATAGTATGTAGTAGTATAGTAGTAGTAGTAGTAGTATAGTAGTAGTATAGTAGTAGTAGTATAGTTAGTAGTAGATTATGTAGTATATAGTGTTAGTATGTAGTTAGTATAGTAGTATTAGTTAGTTATGTATAGTGTAGTAGTGTAGTGTAGTGAATAGTAGTGTAGTTAGTGGTATATGTAGTAGTATTATAAGTAGTAGTATGTGTAGTTTATATACTAGTTATTGTTATCATTATTATTATTTTATTGTTCTTGTTGTTATTGTTCTTCCTGTATTTTCACAAATGTATGACTAATGCCAAATCAATGTCCAAGTCAGGATACCAAGACACAGAACCGAAGACATGAATTGCTGAGCTCCTTCCGAAGAAAAGTTGAGAGATGGTAGAATAACACATGCAGCATCTGTATCCATATGGTTGTACAACAGCTACAACAACAACACCAAACAGGTAGCATAGATTCTCATTGGCTGTATCATCCCACTCTGTGGAAGATGACTGAAACACTAATCGAAGAAATATCCTAACTGGGTACTTAGTGACCTCAACATTATGTCTGTGCAATGACCTCAAACCTCTGCCTGTAATTATCGTTATGCAACTGACAGAAAAACAGGCAGACAGAGAGACAAACAGGCAGACAAAGATGGGCAGCCATACAGAAAGGCAGGCAGAAAGACTGAAGGACTGGCAGACAGGAAGACAAACAGATACACAGACACACAGACAGGCAGAGAGACAGGCAGACAGGAAGACAAACAGATACATAGACACACAGACAGGCAGAGAGACAGGCAGGCAGGCAGGGGAACAAAACAAAGACACAGACAGGCAGGCAGGTTAACGTGTAGAAAGACAGGCAGACAGAAAGGAAGACAGACGGACATATAGGCAGACCAAAAGACAGGTAGCCAGACAGAATAACAAGATAGGCAGGCAGACCAACAGGCGGCAGATGGGCAAACAGGCAATCAGGCAGACAAACACACACACACACACACACAGAGCACAAACAAGCAGATAGGCAGGCAGACCAACAGACGGCAGATGGGCAAACAGGCAATCAGGCAAACACACAGATACACAAAGCACAAACAAGCAGATTGGAAGGCAGATAGATAGGCAGCAGATGGACAAACAGGCAATCAGGCAGACAAACACACAGATACACAAACCACAAACAAGCAGATAGGAAGGCAGACAGATAGGCGGCAGATGGACAGACAATCAGGCAGACAAACACAGAGACACACAAACCACAAACAAGCAGATTGGAAGGCAGAGCTAAAGACGCGTGAACACAGACAAAAATTTGCGCTTGTCTTGTCTTGTTGTGTTGAATACGCGCTTGCTTTGGTTTGCTTGTTCTTTTGGTTCCTGTTTGCTTGGGCGCGGGCAGTCACACTTGTTTTACAGACAAAATGACACAAAAGCCAACGACACTGTGAAACCCCCACAGCATCTATACGTCAAATAAACGATCTGCAAATATTCACAGTCACACCGAAGCAAAACAGTCATTAGCTAAGCCATAGTGTTCAGAGCACCATCACGTCCACAGATCCACTGTAATTAAATTGTACAGAACATCACTCGTTTGAAGAGTAATACCGCAGTGCATCTGTCTCAGCATTAATGTTTCCCAGAGGAACTCATCACAGTGACAAGATTCTGTCACACGCCATAGATCCATCTGGTGTCATGTGTTAGTGAGCAGTTGCCGTTTATGACCGCTGGTAAGTGCCACGTTCAACAGTCCGTAGAGAGGTCTTACTTTCAGAAGACAGTACTATGTGCAGACAATTCTGCGGCTGTTGGCGTGACAACGTCATATTCCGACTATGTCAAGTGTGTTGTTTAAATGATTGAAAGCGTGAGTGCTTGAAGCAAAAGAAAATGAAATACAATGAAATAAAAAAAAAAAAGTAAAGGAAAATACGAATATAATAAAATATAATCAATAAGAAATGTAAAATCGGATAAAATGAATGAGCAGATAAACAAAAAATGAGTGAATGGATCAGTCAATCAGTCAATGAATCAACAAACGGACGATTGAATGAATGAACGGATAAATAAGTGAATAAATAACTAAATAAATAAAATACAGCATATTCATAGCTATATTCATTTCTTTTGTCATAGCTTATTTCCCCTGTGAAACTCTGGCTGCTCTCCCCTTTGAGAGCCGGGAAATCAACCATCTCTCTCTATGTTTTATACCAAGGCAGCCAGGCAAATGCTCTGCTCTTCACGATTTTAACTGCCGTGGGATCTTTAGCATGCAAGGCACACGGCTCCGACTTGTTTTTCGTTCCCTTCCTAAGGACTACATCATATATATGTTCAGTTGGATTTTTCCGGTCAAAGTGAGGGGATAATTTCGAGGCCTTAACGGGGAAGAACCCTGGAACTTCGAGTTTAGTTACTTGGAGGCGAACATCTGCACTATTCTGCCACTCTTCTCCCTGAATATGTACACAGGGTAATCATTTTGTATCAACATTTTCCTTGTTCAAACACCGTTAGATACCTTTCTGACGACCTGTAACTTTGACACACACAAAAAGTCATGCACATTTAGATATATATACACATGGAAGTTATTTGTGTGCTGAGGAATTGGATTGCCGACAATGTCAATGAATGATTCACAAACACAGCGCAAATATCAAACAGGAATGGTATCTACACAAAATCACATGCTAAAAAAAGCCTAAGTTTTGATATGAAAAATGTGAAAAACCATGCCGATGTGTTTGGGTGTTGAAGGCAGAACAGTTATGGACTTATCAAATCTTTTGAGAGTATACATATAGTAATGCATTTACGTCAAAAACTGAAACAGTAAAGACAAATTAGTCTAGCCTGCTTGCTCATCAAATCCACTTACATTTTGTTTTTGTTTTTATTCTATTTTACTTCTTTTTTGTTGGTTTGTTTGAGAGCTTATTATCATTATCATTTTCATCTTTTGTCATTTTCTTGTTGTTGATTTGTTTCTGTGTATTTGCGTGTGTTTGTGTGCGTGGTTGTATTTGTGCACGCGCGCGTGTGTGTATTATATATATATATATAATATATATATATATATATATATATATTTATATATATATATATATATATATATGTGTGTGTGTGTGTGTGTGTGTGTGTGTGTGTGTGTGTGTGTGTGTGTGTGTGTGTGTGTGTTGGGGGATGGGGCGTCTTGGATGTTCATTTGGACTTGGTGTGTATGCCTGATTAATATGCACATGTCAAGATGAATGATGATGTCATAAGTTTGGTAAATTATCATGTTTCAGAAAGTAAATGAATGCTAACAAAATGTTCTCTCTCTCTCTCTCTCTCTCTCTCTCTCTCTCTCTCTCTCTCTCTCTCTCTTTCTACCTCTCTCTCTCTCTCTGGCTTTGTCTGTGTGTCTGTCTATCTGTCTGTCTGTCTGTCTCTCTCTCCACACTCACACACACACACATATATATATATATATACACACACACAACATATCCAGACAAAGCAACCAAAAAGTAAAAAAGCTGTATCAACATTTTTTTAACGATTCCCACAATAACAGTTACTAAACACCTCAAGTGTAACACTATGTCCTCATCCCCATCCAGTCTGTGACATTACACATCTCTAAACCCTTCCACCTCCGTCATGGTAATGGACACTATGTCCTCATCTCCATCCAGTCTGTGACATTACACATATCTAAATCCTCCCACCTCCGTCACGGTAATGGACACTGTGTCCTCACCACCATCCAGTCTGTGACATTACACATCTCTAAATCCTTCCACCTCGTCATGGTAATGGACACTGTGTCCTCACCACCATCCAGTCTGTGACATTACACATCTCTAAACCCTTCCACCTCCGTCACGGTAATGGACACTGTGTCCTCACCACCATCCAGTCTGTGACATTACACATCTCTAAATCCTTCCACCTCGTCATGGTAATGGACACTATGTCCTCATCTCCATCCAGTCTGTGACATTACACATCTCTAAATCCTTCCACCTCGTCATGGTAATGGACACTGTGTCCTCATCTCCATCCAGTCTGTGACATTACACATCTCTAAATCCTTCCACCTCGTCATGGTAATGGACACTGTGTCCTCATCTCCATCCAGTCTGTGACATTACACATCTCTAAATCCTTCCACCTCGTCATGGTAATGGACACTGTGTCCTCATCTCCATCCAGTCTGTGACATTACACATCTCTAAATCCTTCCACACCTCAGTCACGGTAATGGACACTGTGAGAAAACAAAATAAGAAAAGGGAAAAAAGCAGAAAAGAGAAAGAGAGCTTCAAAAGTAGACAAGATTATTTACACGAGATAGAGAATGAGGAGGAGAAAAAAACAAAAAACAACAACCAACCAACCAACCAACCAACCAACCAGCCAACCAACCAACCAACCAACCAGCCAGCCAGCCAAACAAATAAACAAAGAGCAGACAAAGTTAACACAGAAAGAGAACGAGATAGTCACGCCATTCTAACATTTTGTGTCATTAAAATCAGATAAATGGAAAACCCGATACTCTTATGATAAATGTTGTCTTAAACAATATCAAATGAAATGAAACTTGACGTGCAGTAAGAACAATCTTACTAAGATTGTTCTTACTGCACGTCAAGTTTCATTAGTTAAATAGTTAAAACACATTGAAAATAGTTTTAAATTCCTGAGAATATGATGTTCGGACGCAATGCTCAAATCGCATCCATTTTAAGGGTTTTTTGTTTTTTTTTTCGTTCGTGGGTTTCACCGTGACACCATGACTTCCAAAGTCATGTATTTGCGTGTCCTCAATAGCTTATACATTTGAGCTAAATTTGGGTAAAGATTCACAGAGAAATAGCTGAGAAAAATTTGTTGACCAATGTTTGTCGGAAATGCAGGCAAATACACACTAACACGCAGACAGACAGACAGACAGACAGACAGACAGACAGACAGACAGACAGACACTTAAGTACACAGGCACACGACTCTCTCCAGTGCATATGAAACAATATCTCTACAAAACGGGAAACTGAATAACAGGAGGCTAGAGATTAAAATCGAAAGAGAAATAACTGAAAACAATCGTTTTCTAATATACACAACTTCTCTGATATCATTAACAACCACTCTGTTGAAGAATGTTGAGGGTTCCATGGACAGCAAAGAAAACAAACGAGACAGTCTTGATGGAGGCAGACACAAGTAGATCACTCATAAGGAATATTAGGAAAAGACAGGCAACATTTATAGGCCATTTTATGAGGAAGGGGGATTTGGAGCACCTGGTCACAACGGGAAAGCGGAGGGAAAGAGAGCACAGGATAGACCCAGGGAGAGAATGCTGGACGGACTTGCAGAGTGTCTGGGGACGAGGAGGGTGGGGGAGATGCTAAGGGCAACAAGAGATAGAGGCAGATGGAAGTCCATGATCGCCAACGTCATGCGGCAGGACATCTGATGATGATGATAATGATGTATGTTACGAAATGTTCGCCAGTAACATCCGGCTTGAACACATAGCTATATTAAATAACTATAACAGTTCTGTAAAACAAACATTACTAGATTGTGCCTCTGACATCAAACACAGGACGTCAAACCAAATTCAAACCAAACGATGTCAAAACAGAAGATTTCAGGTTTTTAAAATGCTCTCAGCTCAGATCCCAATCTTCTGCCAATAGTCCTCAGTTCCATTGGTATCCAGTTCCTGCCTTGTGTTGGTAATCATGATTGTTATCTACGTTCTGAACTCACTGGGAAACACCACACACCTGTCCTTTCCTGAGCTCCGTCGCATAGCCTCTGTTTTGCCAGCAAAATGATTATTATTACTATTATTACTCTTATTATTATTATTATTATTATTATTATTATTATTATTATTATTATTATTATTATTATTATCATTATCATTATTATTTTATTATTGTTGTTATTATCAGTGTATTATTATTATTGTTATTATTATTATTATCATAGCATTATTATTACTGTTATCATTATTATCATTATTATTAGCATCATTATTATTGTTATTATTGTTGTTGTTGTTATTGTTATCAATCTTATCCATATTCTTATTTTTATCATCACCATCATCATCATCATCATCATCATCATCAATCATCACTTCATCTTCGTCACCATCATCATCTTATCATCATCATCATCTTATCAGTATTATATATGTTGAAACTGAAAATCCTTTCATACGTTGACCTCTTATGGGAACATCTTTGTCAAATGGCTATTCGCGAGTGTCAACGATTATTTCTCCATCGTCCATCGGTGTATTTAGACACAACTTAGAAAAACATAACCAAGAAATATTATGTGAACTTAGTTGAAGAAAACAACAACTCCAGGAACCTGTAGTGCGACCCTGTAGTCAAAACGTACAAATTAAAGAAGTACTTATTACTCTACTCGTAATGAATTTGATTCTGTCAAGCCATCAACTTGATGCTATTGGGAACTCATCACTAACAAATGTATTCAGATTACTAGCCTCTATTTATTAGAACAAATGTGCCGTTTACGAGCCAATTTCCCCTAAATGTATTTCATGGCTTTAACAGCAACAAAACTGTTGGCCTAGGAACAGCCTACTTGATCCAGTCAACAAAGCATATTTTACACAAATGATTTATCACTTCTATAATTTCACTTTCAGTTTCAATTTCAGTTTCTCAAGATGACGTCTCCGCGCTCGGAATGAATTCCACATGCACTAACGTCACAGGTGCCATGTGATGGAGAATACTTCTATAGTGAGACAACTAACCACATTTTGGTCACGTATTCTGGAATCGAAACTATGTGAAAATGATTTTCTTTTGATGCCAAATGTATGTATAATGTGTTGATACGTTAATCAGTCAGTCAGTTAATCAGTCAGATAGGCAGGAAGTGAGTCATTTAGTCAGCCAGTCAGTCAGTCAACCAGTCAGTCAGTCAGTCAACCAGTCAGCCAGTCAGTCAGTCAGTCAGTCAGCCAGTCAGTCAGTCAGTCAGTCAGTCAACCAGCGAGATTGTCAGTCAGTTAGTCAATTAGTAAGTTGGTTGGTTTATTGGTTGGTTAGTTGATTGGTAA
>JAPXFY010000019.1:75222487-75224987 GCA_030674185.1 Monoplex corrugatus
GTATTATACAGGAGAAGATAAAGTATCATACAGGAGGAGATAAAGTATTATACAGGAGAAGATAAAGTATTGGACAGGAGAAGATAAAGTATTGTACAGGAGAAGATAAAGTATTATACAGGAGAAGATAAAGTATTATGCAAGAGAAGATAAAGTATTATACAGGAGAAGATAAAGTATTATACAGGAGAAGATAAAGTATTATACAGGAGAAGATAAAGTATTATACAGGAGAAGATAAAGTATTATACAGGAGAAGATAAAGTATTGTACGGGAGAAGATAAAGTATCATACAGGAGAAGATAAAGTATTGTACAAGAGAAGATAAAGTACTATACAGGAGAAGATAAAGTATTATACAAGAGAAGATAAAGTATTATACAGGAGAAGATAAAGTATTATACAGAAGATAAAGTATCATACAGGAGAAGATAAAGTATTATACAAGAGAAGATAAAGTATTATACAGGAGAAGATAAAGTATTATACAGAAGATAAAGTAGTATACAGGAGAAGATAAAGTATTATACAGGAGATGAGAAAGTATTATACAGGAGATGAGAAAGTATTATACAGGAGATGAGAAAGTATTATACAGAAGATAAAGTAGTATACAGGAGAAGATAAAGTATCATACAGGAGAAGATAAAGTATTATACAGGAGAAGATAAAGTATTATACAGGAGAAGATAAAGTATCATACAGGAGAAGATAAAGTATCATACAGGAGAAGATAAAGTATTATACAGGAGAAGATAAAGTATTATACTGGAGAAGATAAAGTATTATACAGGAGAAGATAAAGTAATATACAGGAGAAGATAAAGTATTATACAGGAGATGATAAAGTATTATACAGGAGAAGATAAAGTAATATACAGGAGAAGATAAAGTAGTATACAGGAGAAGATAAAGTGTTATACAGGAGAAGATAAAGTATTATACAGGAGAAGATAAAGTATTATACAGGAGAAGATAAAGTATTGTACAGGAGAAGATAAAGTATCATACAGGAAAAGATAAAGTATTATACAAGAGAAGATAAAGTACTATACAGGAGAAGATAAAGTAGTATACAGAAGATAAAGTAGTATACAGGAGAAGATAAAGTATTATACAGGAGAAGATAAAGTATCATACAGGAGAAGATAAAGTATTATACAGGAGAAGATAAAGTATTGTACAGGAGAAGATAACGTATCATACAGGAGAAGATAAAGTATTATACAGGAGATGATAAAGTATTATACAGGAGAAGATAAAGTAATATACAGGAGAAGATAAAGTAGTATACAGGAGAAGATAAAGTAGTATACAGGAGAAGATAAAGTATCATACAGGAGAAGATAAAGTATTATACAGGAGAAGATAAAGTATCATACAGGAGAAGATAAAGTATTATACAGGAGAAGATAAAGTAGTATACAGGAGAAGATAAAGTATCATACAGGAGAAGATAAAGTATTATACAAAAGAAGATAAAGTAGTATACAGGAGAAGATAAAGTATTATACAGGAGAAGATAAAGTATTATACAGGAGGAGATAAAGTATTATACAGGAGGAGATAAAGCATTGTACAGGAGAAGATAAAGTAGTATACAGGAGAAGATAAAGTATTATACAGGAGGAGATAAAGTATTATACAGGAGAAGATAAAGTAGTACACAGGAGAAGATAAAGTAGTATACAGGAGAAGATAAAGCATTATACAAGAGAAGATAAAGTATTATACAGGAGGAGATAAAGTATTATACAGGAGAAGATAAAGTATTATACAGGAGAAGATAAAGTATTATACAGGAAAGAAGTATTTACAGAAGATAAAGTATATACAGGAGAAGATAAAGTATTATACAGGAGAAGATAAAGTATTATACAGGAGAAGATAAAGTATATACAGAAGATAAAGTAGTTACAGGAGAAGATAAAGTATTATACAGGAGATGAGAAAGTATTTACAGGAGAGAAAAGTATTATACAGAAGATAAAGTAGTATACAGGAGAAGATAAAGTATATACAGGAGAAGATAAAGTATATACAGGAGAAGATAAAGTATACAAGAGAAGATAAAGTATAGACAGGAGAAGATAAATATTATACAGGAGAAGATAAAGTATTATAAGGAGAAGATAAAATATTATACAGGAGAAGATAAAGTATTATACAGGAGAAGATAAAGTATTATAACTGGAGAGATAAAGCATTATACAGGAGAAGATAAAGTATATACAGGAGAAGATAAAGCATTATACAGGAGAAGATAAAGTATTATAAGGTGGAGATAAAGTATTATACAGGAGAAGATAAAGTATCATACAGGAGGAGATAAAGTATTATACAGGAGAAGATAAAGTATTGGACAGGGAAGATAAAGTATTATACAGGAGAAGATAAAGTATTATACAGGAGAAGATAAAGTATTATACAGGAGAAGATAAAGTTATTATCAAGAGAAGATAAAGTATATACAGGAGAAGATAAAGTATTATACAGGAG
>JAPXFY010000019.1:75234987-75252487 GCA_030674185.1 Monoplex corrugatus
TCAACACAACCAACTGGGAAGACATTGTCTAGAACATAATAAGCTGGTGACAACAGTGGAGGTAGACACTGCTGAACGACACACAACAGCTGTTATTCATTGGGAGGGGGACCTGAAGAAACAGAACCCAAGTCCGCAAAAATTCCTTCCATTGCTGCGCCTGCACACAAAAATAAAAGGTGTGTTTCCAGGATCGGTGTAGTGTCCTACATAAAGACCATAGCAGGCCACAAAGGGCCAGCATATCCGCTCATTTGTCTTATCAACCGGAGAATCCATCATCATCATCGCCATCATCACCAGCATCGCCATTACCACCACCACCACCACTACCATCATCATCATCATCATCATCATCATCATCATCATCATCATCATCATTTTATTATTATTATTATTATTATTATTATTATTATTATTATTATTATTATTATTATTATTATTATTATTATTATTATCATTATTATTGTTATTGTTATTGTTATTGTTGTCATTATTTCTCTCTCTGTCTCGTTCTGTCTGTCACTCTGTCTACGTCTGTCTGTCTGGCTGTCTGTCTGTCTGTCTCTCTCTCTCTCTTTCTGCCCATATCTCTCTCTCTCTCTCTCTCTCTCTCTCTCTCTCTTCCTCTTTCTCTCTGTCTGTCTGCCTCTCTCTCTCTCTCTTTTTGTCCATCTCTCTCTCTCTCTTTCTGTCCATCTCTCTCTCTCTCCCTCTCTCTCTCTCTCTCTCTCTCTCTCTTTCTGCCCATCTCTCTCTCTTCCTCTTTCTCTCTGTCTGTCTGTCTCTTTCTCTCTCTCTCGGTCTCTGTCTCTCTTTCTCTCTCTCTTTCTGTCCATCTCTCTCTCTCTCTCTCTCTCTCTCTCTCTCTCTCTCTCTCTCTCTCTCTGGTGGTGCCATCAGCATAGTAACAGATATTGAAATTGTCACGCCAACAGGATACCGTCATATCTTTAACTGCTGGTCCCATGGAACTAACAACTCTCTTAGGAGCAGGCAGATGTGCCATCATCTGGCATCAATAAGCAGTAACTGCACACTAAACATGTCGTCTGGTCCACAACCAGTGATGGAAACCTGTGATTTTCACCGTCAATACAGACCTCATGAATGCCGTGATGACTGTTAAGGGCATTGGACTACAAACGATTGATGAGGGTCTGTACGATTGGATTGGAACTGCCGTGGTGCTGATGGATGTGAATATAGCTCGTTATGTTTATTACTGTTGGTATGGGTGTGAATATTGGTATTGACACATCGTCTGTTTCATGCCTGGCTCCTGGGGTTTTGATTGTCATTAGGTTTTGTGATTTGTGTGTGTATAACATTGTCATTGTGTTTTGTGTGTGTATAACACTGTCATTGTGTTTTGTGTGTGTATAACACTGTCATTGTGTTTTGTGTGTGTATAGCATTGTCATTGTGTTTTGTGTGTGTATAACATTGTCATTGTTTTGTGTGTGTATAACATTGTTATTGTGTTTTGTGTGTGTATAACATTGTTATTGTGTTTTGTGTGTGTATAACATTGTTATTGTGTTTTGTGTGTGTATAACATTGTTATTGTGTTTTGTGTGTGTATAACATTGTTATTGTATTTTGTGTGTGTATAACATTGTTATTGTGTTTTGTGTGTGTATAACATTGTTATTGTATTTTGTGTGTGTATAACATTGTTATTGTGTTTTGTGTGTGTATAACATTGTTATTGTGATTTGTGTGTGTATAACATTGTCATTGTGTTCTGTGTGTGTATAGCATTGTTATTGTGATTTGTGTGTGTATAACATTGTCATTGTGATTTGTGTGTGTATAACATTGTTATTGTGATTTGTGTGTGTATAACATTGTCATTGTGTTTTGTGTGTGTATAACATTGTTATTGTGTTTTGTGTGTGTATAACATTGTCATTGTGCTTTGTGTGTGTATAACATTGTTATTGTGTTTTGTGTGTGTATAACATTGTCATTGTGTTTTGTGTGTGTATAACACTGTCATTGTGTTTTCTGTGTGTATAACACTGTCATTGTGTTTTGTGTGTGTATAGCATTGTCATTGTGTTTTGTCTGTGTTAAACATTGTCATTGTGTTTTGTGTGTGTATAACATTGTTATTGTGTTTTGTGTGTGTATAACATTGTCATTGTGTTTTGTGTGTGTATAACATTGTCATTGTGTTTTGTGTGTGTATAACATTGTTATTGTGTTTTGTGTGTGTATAACACTGTCATTGTGTTTTGTGTGTGTATAACATTGTCATTGTGTTTTGTGTGTGTATAACATTGTCATTGTGTTTTGTGTGTGTATAACATTGTTATTGTGTTTTGTGTGTGTATAACACTGTCATTGTGTTTTGTGTGTGTATAACACTGTCATTGTGTTTTGTGTGTGTATAACATTGTTATTGTGTTTTGTGTGTGTATAACATTGTTATTGTGTTTTGTGTGTGTATAACATTGTCATTGTGTTTTGTGTGTGTATAACACTGTCATTGTGTTTTGTGTGTGTATAACATTGTTATTGTGTTTTGTGTGTGTATAACATTGTCATTGTGTTTTGTGTGTGTATAACATTGTCATTTTGTTTTGTGTGTGTATAACACTGTCATTGTGTTTTGTGTGTGTATAACATTGTTATTGTGTTTTGTGTGTGTATAGCATTGTCATTGTGTTGTGTGTGTGTATAACACTGTCATTGTTTTTGTCTGTGTATAACATTGTCATTGTGTTTTGTCTGTGTATAACACTGTCATTGTGTTTTGTGTGTGTATAACATTGTTATTGTGTTTTGTCTGTGTATAACATTGTCATTGTGTTTTGTGTGTGTATAACATTGTTATTGTTTTGTGTGTGTATAACATTGTCATTGTGTTTTGTGTGTGTATAACATTGTCATTGTGTTTTGTGTGTGTATAACATTGTTATTGTGTTTTGTGTGTGTATAACACTGTCATTGTGTTTTGTGTGTGTATAACATTGTCATTGTGTTTTGTGTGTGTATAACATTGTCATTGTGTTTTGTGTGTGTATAACATTGTTATTGTGTTTTGTGTGTGTATAACACTGTCATTGTGTTTTGTGTGTGTATAACACTGTCATTGTGTTTTGTGTGTGTATAACATTGTTATTGTGTTTTGTGTGTGTATAACATTGTTATTGTGTTTTGTGTGTGTATAACATTGTCATTGTGTTTTGTGTGTGTATAACACTGTCATTGTGTTTTGTGTGTGTATAACATTGTTATTGTGTTTTGTGTGTGTATAACATTGTCATTGTGTTTTGTGTGTGTATAACATTGTCATTGTGTTTTGTGTGTGTATAACACTGTCATTGTTGTTTGTGTGTGTGTATAACATTGTATTGTGTTGTTGTTGTGTGTATAAGCATTGTCATTGTGTTGTGTTGTGTATAACACTGTCATTGTTTTTGTCTGTGTATAACATTGTCATTGTGTTTTGTCTGTGTATAACACTGTCATTGTGTTTTGTGTGTGTATAACATTGTTATTTGTGTTTTGTTGTGTATAACATTGTTATAGTGTTTTGTCTGTGTATAACATTGTTATTGTGTTTTTGTGTGTATAACATTGTTATTGTGTTTTTGTGTTGTGTGTATAACATTGTTATTGTGTTTTGTGTGTGTATAACATTGTCATTGTGTTTTTGTGTGTGTATAACATTGTTATTGTGTTTTGTGTGTGTATAACATTGTTATTGTGTTTTGTGTGTGTATAACATTGTCATTTGTGTTTTGTCTGTGTATAACATTGTCATTGTGTTTTGTGTGTGTATAACATTGTTATTGTGTTTTGTGTGTGTATAACATTGTTATTGTGTTTTGTGTGTGTATAACATTGTCATTGTGTTTTTGTTGTGTATAACATTGTCATTGTGTTTTGTGTGTGTATAACATTGTCATTGTGTTTTGTGTGTGTATAACATTGTCATTGTGTTTTGTGTGTGTATAACATTGTCATTGTGTTTTGTGTGTGTATAACACTGTTCATTTGTGTTTTTGTGTGTGTATAACATTGTTATTGTGTTTTGTGTGTGTATAACATTGTTATTGTGTTTTGTGTGTGTATAACATTGTCATTGTGTTTTGTGTGTGTATAACATTGTTATTGTGTTTGTGTGTGTATAACATTGTCATTGTGTTTTGTGTGTGTATAACATTGTTTATTGTGTTTTGTGTGTGTATAACATTGTTATTGTGTATTTGTGTGTGTATAACATTGTCATTGTGTTTTGTGTGTGTATAACATTGTTTATGTGTGTTTTGTGTGTGTATAACATTGTCATTGTGTTTGTGTGTGTATAACATTGTTTATTGTAGTGTATTGTTGTGTGTATAACATTGTCATTGTGTTTTGTGTGTGTATAAACATTGTTATATGTGTGTTTTGTGTGTGTATAACATTGTCATTGTGCTTTTGTGTGTGTATAACATTGTTATTGTGTTTTTGTGTGTGTATAACATTGTCATTGTGTTTTGTGTGTGTATAACATGTCATTGTGTTTTGTGTGTGTATAACATGTCATTGTGTTTTGTGTGTGTATAGCATTGTCATTGTGTTTTGTCTGTGTATAACATTGTTATTGTGTTTTGTGTGTGGTATAACATTGTTATTGGTTTTTGTGTGTGTATAACATTGTCATTGTGTTTTTTGTGTGTATAACACTGTCATTGTGTTTTGTCTGTGTATAACATTGTCATTGTGTTTTGTCTGTGTATAACACTGTCATTGTGTTTTGTGTGTGTATAACATTGTTATTGTGTTTTGTGTGTGTATAACATTGTTATTGTGTTTTGTGTGTGTATAGCATTGTCATTGTGTTTTGTGTGTGTATAACATTGTCATTGTGTTTTGTGTGTGTATAACATTGTCATTGTTTTGTGTGTGTATAGCATTGTCATTGTGTTTTTTGTGTGTATAACATTGTCATTGTGTTTTGTGTGTGTATAGCATTGTCATTGTGTTTTGTGTGTGTATAACATTGTCATTGTGTTTTGTGTGTGTATAACATTGTCATTGTGTTTTGTCTGTGTATAACATTGTCATCAGGCTTTTGTGTTTTTGTGTGTTGTTGTATAGCATTGTCATTGTGTTTTGTGTGTGTATAACATTGTCATTGTGTTTTGTCTGTGTATAACATTGTCATTGTGTTTTGTCTGTGTATAACATTGTTATTGTGTTTTGTCTGTGTATAACATTGTCATCAGGCTTTGTGTTTTGTGTGTGTATAACATTGTCATTGTGTTTTGTGTGTGTATAAACATTGTCATTTGTTTGTTTTGTGTGTGTATAACATTGTCATTGTGTTTTGTCTGTGTATAACATTGTCATCATGCTTTGTGTTTTGTGTGTGTATAACATTGTCATTGTGTTTTGTCTGTGTATAACATTGTCATCATGCTTTGTGTTTTGTGTGTGTATAACATTGTCATTGTGTTTTGTCTGTGTATAACTTTGTCATCAGGCTTTGTGTTTTGTCTGTGTATAACATTGTCATCAGGCTTTGTGTTTTGTCTGTGTATAACTCTAAGGCAGTTTGTGTCTTCCTGGGTGTCTCTTTGCCTGTTTCTCTCTCTCTCTCTCTCTCTCTCTCTCTCTCTCTCTCTCTCTCTCTCTCTCTCCATCTCTCTTTCTCTCTTTCTCTTTCTCTCTCTCTCTGTCTCTGTCTCTGTCTCTGTCTCTCTCTCTCTCTATCTCTCTCTCTCTCTACCTGCAAACAAGACAGGAGTGATGTTTCAGATGAAAATCGATTATATTGAAATAGAGCATGCTTGTATACCTGGGGTCGATTAACACTATGTGTACTCTTCACTTCTAGTTGTCCGTACCATGATGACCATGATCCTTTTATTAGTATTCTCAAGGATTGTCTTTCATAGTGCTTACTTCCCTTGCTTCTTTCTCCATCTCCCTCATGACTCAGAGGCACATCTTTCATTTTCCGTGGTGCAGCGTTTAGCGCAGTGAAATAACGAGTGGCAGTCCGTGGGTTCAAACCTCTTCAGACCTATCAACATCATTGCGGAATTAGTTGGCCTCCACTGACCCTTAACCACAGCTGGCCGTGCTATGGACTCTTTGAAAAGACTGGAACCATTCAGTCCATTTTCATCAACTGCACGGATGTATCTTGGAAGGTGATGTTATGTATCTCTCGGGCCTGGTTGACGCCTTAATGTGTTATGAAGGGAAGGGTAGAGTTTAGCCCTGTCACGCAGTCTCAATCCAAAAGTGAAGTCCATATCACCGTCCTTAACATCGTCATCGTCAAACATCATTATAGTGTTACGAACAATTGTCACAAACTTGTGATCAGGGGACATGGAGCTAAAACAGGATGGAAATAAAATTACCTTTCAATCGATGCTGCTCCCATGCCACTCATCTCGGCTGTCCAACCCCCCCCCCCCTCCCAACGTATGAAATATGAGTTTCAGTTTTAGTTTCAGTTTCTTCAGACGACGTCTCCGTGCTCGGAACGAATTCCATATGCACTAACGTCACAGGTGCCATGTGTATGAGTGATCGTGGCACATGTCTTAAGCCTGCACATAAACCCATGAGCTGGCCAGGTCCTGAGGCCCTACCTGGACTTTTTTTTTACCTGATCTATATCTTATACTGGCATTTTTTCAGCCTACCGCTGGAATAATCTTAAAAGCTGAGTTCACCAACAGAACTGGGCACGTAGGACAACAGAATCTGAAACAATGTTTCAAATATTATGATGATAAGAAGGGGAAATAATAGTGATATATACTAAGGAGCTCTATCTCAAATAAATCGATAAACAATCTTTGTTATGAAGATAACAGAGTTCTGATTGCAGAAAATGAAAAAGACCTACACAATCTTGTGAATGCAATAGAAATAGAAAACAGAAATTAAGGACTGGAGTTAAATAACAGGAACACTGAAATCACGGTAACCAGTCACAAAAAAGGGAAACAAAGAAATCCCTTGGAGCAAAATAACAGCAAATGGAACAACACTGAGACAAGTTGATAAGTTCAAATATATGGGAACAGTCATTCCATTAGACGGCAGTTCCATGTTCGATACATCCAGCAAAACTGGCCATGCTAAAACAACATTCAAGAAAATGAAAATCGTTCTTAGCAACAAATGCCTATCAATTGAAATTTGGAAGACGGTTTTTCAATAACATAATGAATCAGTACTGTAGCACCGATGGTCATTCAACAAACAAATTCACCACAATATCGAGGCAGCTGAAATATGGTTTCTAGGGAAATGTTAAGAGTTCCATGGACAGCAAAGGAAACAAACGAAACAGTCTTGAAAAGAGGCAAACACAAAATATATATCAATGAAGAAGATCTGGAAAAGACAAACAAAATTATAGAGGGTTTTATCAGGCAACAGAAATCTGAGCACCTAGTCACAACAGGAAAGCTGGAGGGAAAAAGAGCACCAGATAGACGTGGGAGAGAGGGGTATTAGTTGAGCAAAGTGGGCCGGAAATAGGGTGGGAGATATACTTGCAACGACAAAAGATGGGATTCGTTTGGAGGGCCATGATCGCCAATGGCATACGCCAAGACATGTGGTAATGATGATGATGATGATGATGATGATGATGAAGATGATGTTGGTGATGATGATGATGATGATGATGATGATGATGATGATGATGATGATGATGATGATGATGATGTAAATTGTTACAACAAAACACTTTAGTAAAAAAAGCGTGCTTTGGATCTTTTGATGGGCAGGGTGACCTTAAAAGGTACAAAATTTGGATTTTCTGTAAAACTTCATTATATGAAAAATCATGGTAAAACGATTTGACTAATTTGTTTATTTTTTTAAAAACGAAAGAAAAACAAAGCTTGTTAAAATGGCTTGACTTTTTTAAAAAGTGCTATTTAGAGCAGGACGAAACCTGACAAGATTTTAGTGGCCCATACATCTTCATCTGTTCTCCTTGTTCTGCTTGTCTGCCCTTGGATTAGGCCAGGAGACTGATTGTGTTTGGTCAGGAAGAAAGGGTTACACTCTACTGTCTGTTTGAATATAATTTAAGAAACTATGGAATCAGGTTGAACTGGTATGAAGAGACGTTTTTGCATGATAATTTTTTTTTTCTTTTTTTTTTTCAAATCGAAGGAGACCAGTAGAATAGTTATTATGGAGAAGATTGTCTTGATTTATTACGGTTTTGTTGCCAAAAGTGAGAATAGTAATGTACGAATCTGGAGATATTGCTGTTTTGAGTTTACTCTTGAAAATACTGTTGTTGTTATAGTTGTTGTTGCTGTTGCTGCTGCCTCCGTTGCTGCAGTGAAGAAAAGAAAGAGAAACAGACTGGAATCTAGATCCAGATTAACATGCGTGCAGACTTGTTATTGCCTTAACTCCCCCGTCTAATGTATATGCGTGCAGAATATCAAATATGCACGTTAAAGACCCTGATGTCATTTCGGTGATCACTGGCTCATGGAAACGTGAAACACCCAGCAGGCATACCCAGCGAAAACGTAGAATGCAGAACGTGCAGCTAGAAAACTCCAGCGCAGTGTGTGCAAACAACACGCGTGTACGCATCCTTAAAAACTCGGAAAGCTTTGAAACAAACAAACAAACAAACAAAAAAAAGAAAGGTTGGTCCTGTTCATCTAAAAGTACACCATTTCAACACACATCACCACATCGACTCAAACACGCGATCTACCACAGTCAGAGCTCGATATCAACAGCAAATTACCTTCCTAAAGTACATGTACTTATACTTAATGTCTGACCTTTGCGTCTCATCCTTCCATGATACCCATATCCATTCTACAACAACACGCATTTCTTAAATGTACGATGTATGAACTAGGGAAAAAGGTGTGGGAAGCTAAGGTAAACGGATACTTGACTAAAACCATGTTCATGTCCGGTATCCAATCGATGATGGTACTTATCCCCCCACGCTCTATTTTCCGGTCTCCTGATCTGTTCTGTTCGTCTGTGGTTAGCTATGGTCGTTGTGTGTGGGGTAGAGGTCGCAGACAGCCTTATTGTTGCCTTGCTATGCTCGTGAGCTTCTAACCACTGACCCCCCACCCCCCTGAACACACACACACACACACACGCATATACACACACACACACTCGCACACACACGCGGCGCGCGCACACACACACAAAAATTACACACACGCACACAAACACACACACACAACACACACACACACACACACACACACAACACACACAGCACGCACGCACGCACGCACACACACACACACACACACACACACACACACACACCACACACACACACACTCGTCTAATATCACATTATGTGGATAGACATTAAAATAAAATTGAAAACACACACACACATCCACACACACACACACACACACACACACACAACACACACACAACACACACACACACAACACACACACACACACACACACACACACACACACACACACACACACACACACACACACACACACACACACACTCGTCTAATATCACATTATGTGGATAGACATTAAATAAAATTGAAAACATACACACACACACACACACACACACACACACTAATATATAATATAATAATATAAAATATATAATATAATATATATATATATATATATATACACACACACAATTAATGTATTTGTTGTATATAAGGAAGTATGCATGCTGTTTGTTTGTTTGTTTGCTTTATGTGCATTGGCTATTGACTGTTTGATGTTTTTCCTTGTGTGTTTGTTGTTATTGTTTTGTCTGTTTGCTGTTACTGTCATCATTACAATACATTTGTAAACAGAGTGCGTCACCTAATAGCAGAAGTACCTGTGAGAAATCCCAGTTGGAATTACGGATGGAACAGGAAATGTTCTCCCTTGTTTACAAGGTCTTGAGTGATGGTCTTGGCGCCAGTCTTTCAGATGTCTCCATAAACCAAATCCCGCGTGCATTTGGCACTCAGCCTGTGTTAAAGTTTCTGTGACAACAATGTTGTTCCTGGGAACATTTTTTGTTGAAAATACACGTGTGTAGATAAGCAGAATTTATTTTTAGGAAATATACATGTATAGATAAGCAGAATTTTTGTAGGAAAATACACGTGTATAGACAAGCAGAATTGTTGTAGGAAAATACACGTGTATAGATAAGCAGAATTTTTTGTAAGAAAATACACGTGTATAGATAAGCAGAATTTTTGTAGGAAAATACACGTGTATAGATCAGCAGCATTTTCTGTAGGAAAATACACGTGTATAGATAAGCAGAATTATTTTAGGAAAATATACATGTATAGATAAGCAGAATTTTTTTAGGAAAATACACGTGTATAGATCAGCAGCATTTTCTGTAGGAAAATACACGTGTATATATAAGCAGAATTTTTGTAGGAAAATATACATGTATAGATAAGCAGAATTTTGTAGGAAAATACACGTGTATAGATCAGCAGCATTTTCTGTAGGAAAATACACGTGTATACATAAGCAGAATTTTTGTAGGAAAATATACATGTATAGATAAGCAGAATTTTTGTAGGAAAATACACGTGTATAGATAAGCTGAATTTTGTAGGAAAAAAACACATGTATAGATCAGCACAATTTTTTTGTAAGAAAATACACGTTCATACAATACGCAGAAATTTTGTTTAAAGAAAAAAGAAAAGAAAGAAAGAAAGAAAGAAAGAAAGAAAGAAAGAAAATAAAGAAAGAAAGAAAGAAAACAGTAAATCAATAAACACGGTATATGTGGCTTGTATACAACGGTGGTTTGCTGTCCCTGGGAAGGGAAGACGGAATTTCACATGGTAAACTTATAATAACAACAACAAAGCAAATATAAAAAACAAGAAAGAAATGAAAGCAATCAGATACATCGTTTGATCTTTGTCTCATCATTCTAGTTCAGATTCATCGACTGACATTCTCCCTTTTCATCAGACAAACACTGACACAATGTTTCTGTGACATTTAAGCTGTGACCTCGTAAAACTGAACCTTCCCGCCATAGCAACATCTTATTCATGGAGCCGTGAGACCCGTCATTTTATCACACTTTCTGGTGGCCGCCATTTGCATTTTGTGCACGCGCACACCGGCACTTTAAATGAGTCTGTGACTGCGATTGGACGCGTCTCGATTTTCCACCCGAATAAGCACAATCAAGTTGGAAGGACGGCCAGGGCCATTTGGATAAAAAATCAAAACCTTTCTTCTGAAATTTCACGCCGCTTGAGTTTATTTACGTTGCTGGAAGTCTCGTCATTGCTTTCATTTTTATCTTTTTCTGTTCAGCTACTTGATCGTGATTGGCCAGTGGCTGGGAAATGTGATTTATGCATTTGGGTTCTGTGACCAGAAAGAATATGACTGGTGTCGGAAGGGATCAGATCTTCTGGGCTGTAAGTCTTCGTCTCCATTCCTTGTTCATTTTGTCTGCCCCTGGATCAGGACCACAGACTGTCTGATGGATCAGAGAGAAGAGTTATCAGTACTGTCTGTGGCCACGACATAACGATGTGTAGGAGTGGACATGTTGGTAGGACAGGTTCAATGCCGGTGACTTCATCAATCTGGAGGAGAGGCCAGCTCATTAACAACTTTTTTCTTTCTTTCTATTTTCTTGCCTTTGCCATCAATACAGTCAGTTGGCTCTGGGAAGTAAGATATGCGAAATGCAGTTTTATGTAATTTATTTTCGTTTTATGTATGTTTTTGTGTCCTTTGGGGAAATAAAATATTCGAAAGCAGTTTTAAGTAGTTTATGCCTCTTTTTATATGTTTTGTGTCCTTGCGTATGTTTAAAATTATATTCAGGTGTGTTTTTTTGTTGTTTTTTTACCCACTGTGTGATAAATTGGGCGGAGTGGTCAGCGCCAGGGGCATCTTAGATCATGTATGCGAATTCATTGATATGGGTACTTAATTTCTTTCTTTTTTTTTTCTCTCTGTTGAAGCTTTGGATGTCGTTTGAAACGGTTATAGCTCTAATATGGCTCAATGCAGTCAGCTGGGTTTTAAACAACAAAACAATTAAAACAAATAGCCTTCTGGTCTGATATGAATATGGCTTTTTTCCGGTTCCTGCATGCTGTCGTGGTTTTTGGTGATGTACGTAGTCAGCCACGTCTCCTGTTCTACTCTTGATAGAAGTGTCATTGCCTCAGTATTATGTGTCATTGCCTCAGTATTATGTGTCATTGCCTCAGTATTATGTGTCATTGCCTAGTATTATGTGTCATTGCCTCAGTATTATGTGTCATGTTTCAGTATTATATGTCATTGCCTCAGTGTTATGTGTCATTGCCTCAATATGATGTGTCATTGCTTCAGTATTATGTCTCATTGCCTCAGTATTATGTGTCATTGCCTCAGTATTATGTGTCATTGCTCAGTATTATGTGTCATTGCCTCAGTAGTATGTGTCATTGCCTCAATATTATGTGTCATTGCTTCAGTATTATGTCTCATTGCCTCAGTAATATGTGTCATTGCCTCAGCATTATGTGTCATTGCTTCAGTATTATGTGTCATTGCCTCAGTATGATGTATCATTGCTTCAGTATTATGTGTCATTGTCTCTCAGTATTATGTGTCATTACCTCATTGCCTCGATTATGATGCATCATTGCCTCATTGCTCATATGATGTGTCATTGCTTCAGTATGATGTGTCATTGTCTCAGTATTATGTGTCATTGCCTCATTGCCTCAGTATCATGTGTAATTGCTTCAGTATTATGTGTCATGGCCTCAGTATGATGTGTCATTGCCTCAGTATGATGTGTCATTGCTCAGTATTATGTGTCATTGCCACAGTATATGTGTCATTGCCTCAGTTAATATGTGTCATTGCCTCAGTATTATGTGGCATTGCCTCAGTATGATGTGTCATTGCCTCAGTATAATGTGTCATTGCCTCAGTATGATGTGTCATTGCCTCAGTATGATGTGTCATTGCCTCAGTATGATGTGTCATTGCCTCAGTATGATGTGTGTCATTGCCACAGTATGATGTGTCATTGACTCAATATGATGTGTCATTGACTCAGTATGATGTGTCATTGCCTCAGTATGATGTGTCATTGCCTCAGTATGATGTGTCATTGCCTCAGTATGATGTGTCATTGCCTCAGTATTATGTGGCATTGCCTCAGTAATATGTGTCATTGCCTCAGTATGATGTGTCATTGCCTCAGTATTATGTGGCATTGCCTCAGTATTTTGTGGCATTGCCTCAGTATTATGTGTCATTGCCTCAGTTATGATGTGTCATTGCCTCAGTATGATGTGTCATTGCCTCAGTATTATGCGGCATTGCCTTAGTGCCTCAATATTATGTGTCATTGTCTCAGTATTATGTGTCATTGCCTCAGTATTATGTGCCATTGCCTCAGTATTATGTGTCATTGCCTCAATGCCTCAATATTATGTGTCACTGCCTCAGTATTATGTGTCATTACCTCAGTATTATGTGTCATTGCCTCAGTAATATGTGTCATTGCCACAGTATTAATGTGTCATTGCCTCAGTGTCTCAGTATTATGTGTCATTGCCTAAGTGTCTCAGTATTATGTGTCATTGCCTCGATAATATATGCCATTGCCTCAATAATATGTGTCATTGCCTCAGTATTATGTGTCATTGCCTCAGTATTATGTGTCATTGTCTCAGTAGTATGTGTCATTGCCTCAGTGCCTCAATATTATGTGTCATTGCCTCAGTATTATGTGTCATTGCCTCAGTAGTATGTGTCATTGCCTCAGCAGTATGTGTCATTGCCTCAGTATTATGTGCCATTGCCTCAATGTGATGCGTCATTGCCTCAGTATTATGTCTCATTGCCTCAGTATGATGTGTTATTGCCTCAGTATTATGTGTCATTGCCTCAGTATGATGTGTCATTGCCTCAGTATGATGTGTCATTGCCTCAGTATTATGTGGCATTGCCTCAGTATTATGTGTCATTGCCTCAGTATGATGTGGCATTGCCTCAGTATGATGTGGCATTGCCTCAGTATGATGTGTCATTGCCTCAGTATTATGTGTCATTGCCTCAATATTATGTGTCATTACCTCAGTATTATGTGTCATTGCCTCAGTATGATATGTCATTGCCTCAGTATTATGTGTCATTTCCTCAATGCCTCAATATTATGTGTCACTGTCTTAGTATTATGTGTCATTACCTTAGTAGTATGTGTCATTGCCTCAGTAATATGTGTCATTGCCACAATATTATGTGTCCTTGCCTCAGTGTCTCAGTATTATGTGTCATTGCCTCAGTGTCTCAGTATTATGTGTCATTGCCTCGGTAATATGTGTCATTGCCTCAGTAATATGTGTCATTGCCTCAGTATTATGTGTCATTGCCTCAGTAGTATGTGTCATTGCCTCAGTGCCTCAATATTATGTGTCATTGCCTCAGTATTATGTGTCATTGCCTCAATATTATGTGTCATTGCCTCAGTAGTATGTGTCATTGCCTCAGTGCCTCAATATTATGTGTCATTGCCTCAGTGTTATATGTCATTGCCTCAGTAGTATGTGTCATTGCCTCAGTATTATGTGTCATTGCCTCAGTATTATGTGTCATTGCCTCAGTATTATGTGTCATTGCCTCAGTATTATGTGTTCAGTTCCCTGAGCGTCTGGTGGCAGTTTGAAGTTGAGTTCATGTTTGTGTTGAACAGTCTGCAACTAGAGTGAAGCCTCAACATGACCATTTACTGCCCTATGAACATAAAGAAACTGTAGTCTGTTTGTGTTTATAGCTAAAGGGATGATAGGACGATGTTTGTGTTTATGGCTAAAGGGACGATAGGACGATGTTTGTCTTTATAGCTAAAGGAATGATAGGACGATGTATGTGTTATAGCTACAGGGATGACAGGACGATGCTTGTGTTTATAGCTACAGGGATGACAGGACGATGTTTGTGTTTATAGCTACAGGGATGACAGGACGATGTTTGTGTTTATAGCTACAGGGATGATAGGACGATGCTCCTTTTCTCATCTTAGCTGATGCCGTTGTCTGATTAGTCTTCACTGGTATTTGTGGCAGCTTATCTGCCCTTTCATTCCCTGGCATCCTGTATGGGGCGAGGAACCACAGGATGACAACACTTCTGGTTCTGACCTACTGGAAGGCATCAATGTGGTGTGTGTGTGTGTGTGTGTGTGTGTGTGTGTGTGTGCGTGCGTGTGTGTGTGTGTGTGTGTGTGTGTGTGTGTGTGTGTGTGTGTGTGTGTGTGTTTGTGTGTATGTGTGTGTGTTGTTGTGTGTGTGTTGTGTGTGTGTGTGTTTGTGTGTGTGTGTGTGTGTATGTGTGTGTGTGTGTGTTTGTGTGTGTGTGTGTGTGTGTGTTGTGTGTGTGTGTGTGTGTGTGTGTGTTTTTGTGTGTGTGTGTGTTTGTGTGTGTGTGCGTGTTTGTCGGTTTTCCGTTTGTTCGTTTGTTGTTGTTGTTTTTTTGTTGTTGTTTTTTTATGTTTTAAGGGCTGAAGAACAGAGAGATCATCAGAAAGAAAGACCATTTCATAGCATGGGTTGGTTGATGTGTGACCCATGGAGATGGCCGGTATGGGTGCCTATGTGTCTGCTTGGTAGTAGGTCAGTGTTTCGCTGTAATAACACTGGCAGCCGTTGTTTGAGCTCACGGGAAATTCACAGAATACCAGCTCCGTGCTAGTGTCTATACAAGTATCCATACCTCCTGTGACGAATAATTTTCTGTCATGGCCAACTTGACAGCTCAGCGTGCTGTGCCATCTTGTACTTCTGCTGACATGGCTTCAGAGAAAAGTGACAAACTGGCATATATTTTATATCTCTTCTTGAATGTTGTGAAACTGGTATGGTTTTGCGTGTATTCTGGTAGCGTGTCTCGGAAGGAAGGAGAGACAGAGATAGTGACAGACTGAAAGAGAGAGACAGAGACAGAGATTGGAAGAGGGAAAGAGTTATCGCTCTTTCACAGACCTAGAAAATCCCAGCTGTATGATTACAGTAACTATCAACCTTTCTCTGTAGTCCTTGTTCTGCTTGTCTGGTTCTGGACCAGGCCAGCAGACTGACTGTAGTTGATCAGAATGACCACGCTGTGTCACTATCTGACCACATGCACGGAGATATAGTGCAGGACTGAATGATATGAGGCGACTAGTGGCGATGACTTTGATGAACGTTTAGATGAGAGACAACATGTTTTGATCCCAGCCTGAAAAAAAACTATTGCTTAGACATTGTAGGACAGGGCTTCATATCGATTTCGGATTTATTTTAGTGATCTAAAAGTAACATAATCCAAAACAAGTGTGACTGCCCGCGCCCAAGCAAACACGAACCAGAAGAACAAGAAAACCAACGTAAGCGCGTATCCAACGAGACAAAACAAAACAAGCGCAAATTTTCGGCCAACTAGCCTTTGTCAAGCGCGAACGCACGGTCACAAACAGATCACAGACACCAAACAATGGACAATAAAAACGGGACTAAAAACTTCCCTGCCGCCTCGTCCAGTGGGTAAGAAATGGAATCTGCGCAATTTTGCGCTTGTTTTGTTTTGTCTCATTGGATACGCGCTTACATTGGTTTTCTTGTTCTTCTGGTTCGTAAAACTAACATGATAAACATACACTGACATGATAAACATACACTAACATGATAAACATACACTAACATGATAAACATACACTAACAGAAACATAGACATAAACATACACGACATAAACAATCACAACTGATAAACATACACTGACATGATAAACATACACTAAAAAAACTAACTGCCTGATAAACAAATGACATGTCTACTACATGATAAACATACACTGACATGATAAACTACACTAACATGATAAACATACACTAACATGATAAACATACACTAACATGATAAACATACACTACATGATAAACATACACTGACATGATAAACATACACTAACATGATAAAACATATACACTAACATGATAAACATACACTGACATGATAAACATACACTGACATGATAAACATACACTGGCATGATAAACATACACTAACATGATAAACATACACTACATGATAAACATACACTGACATGATAAACATACACTGACATGATAAACATACACTAACATGATAAACATACACTACATGATAACATACACTACATGATAAACATACACTGACATGATAAACATACACTAACATGATAAACATAACTACATGATAAACATAACTGACATGATAAACATACACTAACATGATAAACATACACTGACATGAAACATACACTAACATGATAAACATACACTACATGATAAACATACATGCATGATAAACATACACTAAACATGATAAACATACACTGACATGATAAACATACACTAACATGATAAACATACACTGACAAGATAAACATACACTAACATGATAAACATACACTGACATGATAAACATACACTGACATGATAAACATACACCAAAAAATGTGTCCT
>JAPXFY010000019.1:75262487-75277487 GCA_030674185.1 Monoplex corrugatus
TTAATTACATATAAAACAAAACAGTCACCACAGCTATATTAAAACAGTGATTATAGCAGTGTTTAAATTACACATAACACAAAACAGTCACCACAGTCATATTAAAACCATGGTCACAGCCGTGTTTAAATTACACATAACACAAAACAGTCACCACAGCTATATTAAAACAGTGATCATAGCCGTATTTTAATTACACATAACACAAAACGGTCACCACAGTCATATTAAAACCATGGTCACAGCCGTGTTTAAATTACACATAACACAAAACAGTCACCACAGTCATATTAAAACCATGGTCACAGCCGTGTTTAAATTACACATAACACAAAACAGTCACCACAGTCATATTAAAACCATGGTCACAGCCGTGTTTTAATTACACTTAACACAAAACAGTCACCACAGTCATATTAAAACCATGGTCACAGCCGTGTTTAAATTACACATAACACAAAACAGTCACCACAGTCATATTAAAACAGTGATCATAGCCGTGTTTTAATTACACATAACACAAAACAGTCACCACAGTCATATTAAAACAGTGATTATAGCCGTGTTTTAATTACACATAACACAAAACAGTCACCACAGTCATATTAAAACAGTGATTATAGCCGTGTTTTAATTACACATAACACAAAACAGTCACCACAGTCATATTAAAACAGTGATTATAGCCGTGTTTTAATTACACACAACACAAAACAGTCACCACAGCCATATTAAAACCATGGTCATAACCGTGATTTAATTACACATAGCACAAAACAGTCACCACAGCCATATTAAAACCATGGTCATAGCCGTGATTTAATTACACATAACACAAAACAGCCGATACAGTTATGCAAAACCATGGTCATAGCCGTGATTTAATTACACATAACACAAAACAGCCGATACAGTTATGCAAAACGATGGTCATAGCCGTGATTTAATTACACATAGCACAAAACAGCCGATAAAGTTATGCAAAACGATGGTCATAGCCGTGATTTAATTACACATAACACAGCCATATTAAAACAGTTTTTATAGCCGTGATTTAATTATGCATGACACAAAGTAGTCACTGTACTCATGTTTCAACCGACACAAAGTAGCATTAATGACGTAACAACACAAGACACACAGCAGACATCATTGACACTCTGAATCATACATGACACCAACAATACAAGACACACAGCACACATCATTGACACTCTGAATCATACATGACACCAACAATACAAAACACACAGCAGACATCATTGACACTCTGAATCACACATGACACCAACAATACAAGACACTCATCCTACATCATTGACACTCTGAATCACACATGACACCAACAATACAAGACACTCATCCTACATCATGACACTCTGAATCACACATGACACCAACAATACAAAAACACACAGCAACATCATTGACACTCTGAATCACACATGACACCAACAATACAAGACACTCATCCTACATCATTGACACTCTGAATCATACATGACACCAACAATACAAGACACACAGTACACATCATTGACACTCTGAATCATACATGACACCAACAATACAAGACACACCAGGTGACACTGACACTCTGAATCATACATGACACCAACAATACAAGACACACAGGTGACATTGACACTCTGAATCATACATGACACCAACAATACAAGACACACAAGACACTCATTGACACTCTGAATCATACATGACACCAACAATACAAGACACACAGGTGACACTGACACTCTGAATCATACATGACACCAACAATACAAGACACACAGGTGACATTGACACTCTGAATCATACATGACACCAACAATACAAGACACACAGGTGACACTGACACTCTGAATCATACATGACACCAACAATACAAACACACACAGGCGACATCACTGACACTCTGAATCATACATGACACCAACAATACAAGACACACAGAGACATTGACACTCTGAATCATACATGACACCAACAATACAAGACACACATGAAACACTGACACTCTGAATCATACATGACACCAACAATACAAGACACACATGAAACACTGACACTCTGAATCATACATGACACCAACAATACAAGACACACATGAAACACTGACACTCTGAATCATACATGACACCAACAATACAACACACACAGGTGACACATGACACTCTGAATCATACATGACACCAACAATACAAGACACACAGGAGACATTGACACTCTGAATCATACATGACACCAACAATACAAGACACACAGGTGACATCATTGACACTCTGAATCATACATGACACCAACAATGCAAGACACACAAGACACATCATTGACACTCTGAATCATACATGACACCAACAATACAAGACACACAGGAGACATTGACACTCTGAATCATACATGACACCAACAATACAAGACACACAGGTGACATCACTGACACTCTGAATCATACATGACACCAACAATACAAGACACACATGTGACATCATTGACACACTGAATCATACATGACACCAACAATACAAGACACACAGGAGACATCATTGACACTCATGAATCATACATGACACCAAACAATACAAGACACACATCATTGACACTCTGAATCATACATGCCACCAACAATACAAGACACACAGGTGACATCATTGACACACTGAATCATACATGACACCAACAATACAAGACACACATCATTGACACTCTGAATCATACATGCCACCAACAATACAAGACACACAGATGACATCATTGACACACTGAATCATACATGCCACCAACAATACAAGACACACATCATTGACACTCTGAATCATACATGACACCAACAATACAAGACACACAGATACATCATTGACACTCTGAATCATACATGACACCAACAATACAAGACACACAAGACACATTGACACTCTGAATCATACATGACACCAACAATACAAGACATACAAGACACATCATTGACACTCATGAATCATACATGACATCAACAATACAAGACACACATGACACATCAATGACACACTGAATCATACATGACACCAACAATACAAGACAACACATGACACATCATTGACATTCTGAATCATACATGACACTAACAATACAAGACACACATGACACATCATTGACACTCTGAATCATACATGACACCAACAATACAAGACATACAGGTGACAATCAATGACACTCTGAATCATACATGACACAACAATACAAGACACACATGACACATCATTGACACTCTGAATCATACATGACACCAACAATACAAGACATACAGTGACATCAATGACACTCTGAATCATACATGATACCAACAATACAAGACACACATGTGACATCAATGACACTCTGAATCATACATGACACCAACAATACAAGACACACATGACACATCATTGACACTCTGAATCATACATGACACCAACAATACAAGACATACAAGACACATCATTGACACTCATGAATCATACATGACACCAACAATACAAGACACACATGACACATCATTGACACTCTGAATCATACATGACACCAACAATACAAGACATAAAAGACACATCATTGACACTCATGAATCATACATGACACCAACAATACAAGACACACAGCAGACATCATTGACACTCTGAATCATACATGACACCAACAATACAAGACACACATGTGACATCATTGACACACTGAATCATACATGACACCAACAATGCAAGACACACAAGGCACACATCATGGACACTCTGAATCATACATGACACCAACAATACAAGACACACAAGGCACACATCATTGACACACTGAATCATACATGACACCAACAATGCAAGACACACAAGGCACACATCATTGACACACTGAATCATACATGATACCAATAATACAAGACACACAAGGCACACATCATGGACACTCTGAATCATACATGACACCAACAATACAAGACACACAAGGCACACATCATTGACACTCTGAATCATACATGACACCAACAATACAAGACACACAAGGCACACATCATTGACACTCTGAATCATACATGACACCAACAATACAAGACACACATGTGACATCATTGACACTCTGAATCATACATGACACCAACAATACAAGACACACAAGGCACACATCATTGACACTCTGAATCATACATGATACCAACAATACAAGACACACATGTGACATCATTGACACTCTGAATCATACATGACACCAACAATACAAGACACACAAGGCACACATCATGGACATTCTGAATCATACATGACACCAACAATACAAGACACACATGTGACATCATTGACAGTCTGAATCATACATGACACCAACAATGCAAGACACACAGCAGACATCATTGACAGTCTGAATCATACATGACACCAACAATGCAAGACACACAGCAGACATCATTGACAGTCTGAATCATACATGACACCAACAATGCAAGACACACAAGGCACACATCATGGACACTCTGAATCATACATGACACCAACAATGCAAGACACACAGCAGACATCATTGACAGTCTGAATCATACATGACACCAACAATGCAAGACACACAAGGCACACATCATGGACACTCTGAATCATACATGACACCAACAATGCAAGACACACAGCAGACATCATTGACAGTCTGAATCATACATGACACCAACAATACAAGACACACAGGACACATTGACACACTGAATCATACATGACACCAACAATACAAGACACACAGGACACATTGACACACTGAATCATACATGACACCAACAATACAAGACACACAGGACACATTGACACACTGAATCGTACATGACACCAACAATACAAGACACACAGGACACATTGACACACTGAATCATACATGACACCAACAATACAAGACACACAGCAGACATCACTGACACTCTGAATCATACATGACATCAACAATACAAGACACACATCATTGACACTCTGAATCATACATGACACCAACAATACAAGACACACAGGTGACATCACTGACACTCTGAATCATACATGACACCAATAATACAAGACACACATGTGACATCATTGACACTCTGAATCATACATGACACCAACAATACAAGACACACAGGTGACATTGACACTCTGAATCATACATGACACCAACAATACAAGACACACAAGACACATTGACACTCTGAATCATACATGACACCAACAATACAAGACACACAGGACACATCAGGGACATTCTGAATCATACATGACACCAACAATACAAGACACACAGGACACATCATTGACACTCTGAATCATACATGATACCAACAATACAAGACACACAGACACATCATTGACATTCTGAATCATACATGACACCAACAATACAAGACACATGACATCATTGACACTCTGAATCATACATGACACCAACAATACAAGACACACAGACACATCATTGACACTCTGAATCATACATGACACCAACAATACAAGACACACATGAACATCATTGACATCTGAATCATACATGACACCAACAATACAAGACATACAAGACACATCATTGACACTCATGAATCATACATGACACCAACAATACAAGACACACATGACACATCATTGACACATCTGAATCATACATGACACCAACAATACAAACACAACACATTGAACCAACATCATTGACATTGAACTATCATACATGACACCAACAATACAAGACACACATGAACATCATTGACACTCTGAATCATACATGACACCAACAATACAAGATCATACAGTGAACATCAATGACACTCTGAATCATACATGACACTAACAATACAAGACACACAATGACACAGAATCATTGACACTCTGAATCATACATGACACCAACAATACAAGACACACAGTGACATCATGACACTCTGAATCATACATGATACCAACAATACAAGACCCCACAGTGACATCAATGACACTCTGAATCATACATGACACCAACAATACAAGACACACATGACACATCATTGACACTCTGAATCATACATGACACCAACAATACAAGACATACAAGACACATCATTGACACTCTGAATCATACATGACACCAACAATACAAGACACACATGACACATCATTGACACTCTGAATCATACATGACACCAACAATACAAGACATACAAGACACATCATTGACACTCATGAATCATACATGACACCAACAATACAAGACACACAGCAGACATCATTGACACTCTGAATCATACATGACACCAACAATACAAGACACACAGGACATCATTGACACCTGAATCATACATGACACCAACAATCAAGACACACACAGCACACATCATGACACTCTGAATCATACATGACACCAACAATACAAGACACACAAGCACACATCATTGACACTCTGAATCATACATGACACCAACAATGCAAGACACAACAAGGACACCATCATTGACAACTACTGAATCATACATGATACCAATAATACAAGACACACAAGCACACATCATGGACACTCTGAATCATACATGACACCAACAATACAAGACACACAAGCACACATCATTGACACTCTGAATCATACATGACACCAACAATACAAGACACACAAGACACATCATTGACACTCTGAATCATACATGACACCAACAATACAAGACACACAGTGACATCATTGACACTCTGAATCATACATGACACCAACAATACAAGACACACAAGGCACACTCATTGACACCTGAATCATACATGACACCAAAATACAAGACACACAAGGACATCATTGACACTCTGAATCATACATGACAACCAAAACAATACAAGACAACAAACAAGACACATCATCACAACTCTGAATCATACATGACACCAACAATACAAGACACACAGTGACATCATTGACACTCTGAATCATACATGACACCAACAATCAAGACACACAAGGCACACATCATGACACTCTGAATCATACATGACACCAACAATACAAGACACACAGTTGACATCATTGACACTCTGAATCATACATGATACCAACAATGCAAGACACACAAGGCACACATCATGGACATCTTGAATCATACATGACACCAATAATACAAGACACACATGTGACATCATTGACACTCTGAATCATACATGATACCAACAATACAAGACACACATGTGACATCATTGACACTCTGAATCATACATGACACCAACAATACAAGACACACAGTGACATCATTGACACACTGAATCATACATGACACCAACAATGTAAGACACACAAGGCACACATCATGGACACTCTGAATCATACATGACACCAACAATACAAGACACACATGTGACATCATTGACACTCTGAATCATACATGACACCAACAATGCAAGACACACAAGGCACACATCATGGACATTCTGAATCATACATGACACCAACAATACAAGACACACATGTGACATCATTGACAGTCTGAATCATACATGACACCAACAATGCAAGACACACAGCAGACATCATTGACAGTCTGAATCATACATGACACCAACAATGCAAGACACACAGCAGACATCATTGACAGTCTGAATCATACATGACACCAACAATGCAAGACACACAAGGCACACATCATGGACACTCTGAATCATACATGACACCAACAATGCAAGACACACAGAGACATCATTGACAGTCTGAATCATACATGACACCAACAATGCAAGACACACAAGGCACACATCATGGACACTCTGAATCATACATGACACCAACAATGCAAGACACACAGCAGACATCATTGACAGTCTGAATCATACATGACACCAACAATACAAGACACACAGGACACATTGACACACTGAATCATACATGACACCAACAATACAAGACACACAGGACACATTGACACACTGAATCATACATGACACCAACAATACAAGACACACAGGACACATTGACACACTGAATCGTACATGACACCAACAATACAAGACACACAGGACACATTGACACACTGAATCATACATGACACCAACAATACAAGACACACAGCAGACATCACTGACACTCTGAATCATACATGACATCAACAATACAAAGACACACATCATTGACACTCTGAAATCATACATGACACCAACAATACAAGACACACAGGTGACATCACTGACACTCTGAATCATACATGACACCAATAATACAAGACACACATGTGACATCATTGACCACTCTGAATCATACATGACACCAACAATACAAGACACACAGGTGACATTGACACTCTGAATCATACATGACACCAACAATACAAGACACACAAGACACATTGACACTCTGAATCATACATGACACCAACAATACAAGACACACAGGACACATCAGGGACATTCTGAATCATACATGACACCAACAATACAAGACACACAGGACACATCATTGACACTCTGAATCATACATGATACCAACAATACAAGACACACAGGACACATCATTGACATTCTGAATCATACATGACACCAACAATACAAGACATACAGGGCACACATCATTGACACTCTGAATCATACATGACACCAACAATACAAGACACACAAGGCACACATCATTGACACTCTGAATCATACATGACACCAACAATACAAGACACACAAGGCACACATCATTGACACACTGAATCACACATGACACCAACAATACAAGACACACAAGGCACACATCATTGACACTCTGAATCACACATGACACCAACAATACAAGACACACAAGGCACACATCATTGACACACTGAATCATACATGATACCAATAATACAAGACACACATGTGACATCATTGACACTCTGAATCATACATGACACCAACAATACAAGACACACAAGGCACACATCATTGACACTCTGAATCATACATGACACCAACAATACAAGACACACAGGACACACATCATGGACACTCTGAATCATACATGACACCAACAATACAAGACACACAGGACACATTGACACTCTGAATCATACATGACACCAACAATACAAGACACACAAGACACATCACTGACACTCTGAATCATACATGACACCAAAAATACAAGACACACAGGACACATCACTGACACTCTGAATCATACATGACACCAACAATACAAGACACATCATTGACACTCTGAATCATACATGACACCAACAATACAAGACATACAGTGACATCATTGACACTCTGAATCATACATGACACCAACAATACAAGACACACATCATTGACACTCTGAATCATACATGACACCAACAATACAAGACACATCATTGACACTCTGAATCATACATGACACCAACAATACAAGACACACATCATTGACACTCTGAATCATACATGACACCAACAATACAAGACACATCATTGACACTCTGAATCATACATGACACCAACAATACAAGACATACAGGTGACATCATTGACACTCTGAATCATACATGACACCAACAATACAAGACACACATCATTGACACTCTGAATCATACATGACACCAACAATACAAGACATACAGGTGACATCATTGACACTCTGAATCATACATGACACCAACAATACAAGACACACATCATTGACACTCTGAATCATACATGACACCAACAATACAAGACACACAGGTGACATCATTGACACTCTGAATCATACATGACACCAACAATACAAGACACACATCATTGACACTCTGAATCATACATGACACCAACAATACAAGACACACAGGACACATCACTGACACAATGAAATCATACATGACACCAAGTGGTTATCACAGATTTACTTTGAATTATACACGATACAAAGCCGTGGCCATTAATATATTTTGTGTTGTTTTGTAACATTTTAAAATGAATCAAATTTCTGTTTTTACAGTTGTTCTTGTTATCTCCTTTTATAAGACTGCGCACGATTTTTCCTAGACAAATAGAATACAAGGACGCATAATAATAGTATCAATAAGTTTCCCAAAACTGAATTTTCCAATATATATATTTCGCTGTTAATGTTAAATGCTTAGAGTGTAACACTTGGAAAATTGACCGTCATGTAAAGGAGAAGAGTGGCAGAATGGTTCAGACGTTCGCCTGCCAGTAACTAAAAGCGAAGTTCTAGGGTTCGTTTCCGCTGAGGTTTCCACTTTTCTCTTCAGTTTGACCGAAAAATCCAGCTGTACGTTTTGTCCTTTGGAATGGGACGAAAAACGAGTCGGGCCCGTTTATCTTCTGGCTTGCGCACGCTCGAAGATTCCACAGCTGTTGAAAATCGTGAAGAGCAAGGCATTCACCCGGCTGTCCTGGTACAAAACATGGGACACATACCTTGATTGCCGAGGTCCCTCCCTTTGTATATCATTTAGCCTTCTTGCCTTTCTGAAGTCCCTCTGTATGTCAGTTAGCCTTCTTGCCTTTCTGAAGTCCCTCTGTATGTCAGTTAGCCTTCTTGCCTTTCTGAAGTCCCTCTGTATGTCAGTTAGCCTTGTTGCCTTTCTGAAGTCCCTCTGTATGTCAGTTAGCCTTGTTGCCTTTCTGAAGTCCCTCTGTATGTCAGTTAGCCTTCTTGCCTTTCTGAAGTCCCTCTGTATGTTAGTTAGCCTTCTTGCCTTTCTGAAGTCCCTCCCTCTGTATGTCAGTTAGCCTTCTTGCCTTTCTGAAGTCCCTCTGTATGTCATTTAGCCTTCTTGCCTTTCTGAAGTCCCTCTGTATGTTAGTTAGCCTTCTTGCCTTTCTGAAGTCCCTCCCTCTGTATGTCAGTTAGCCTTCTTGCCTTTCTGAAGTCCCTCTGTATGTCAGTTAGCCTTCTTGCCTTTCTGAAGTCCCTCTGTATGTCATTTAGCCTTCTTGCCTTTCAGAAGTCCCTCTGTATGTCAGTTAGCCTTCTTGCCTTTCTGAAGTCCCTCCCTCTGTATGTCAGTTAGCCTTCTTGCCTTTCTGAAGTCCCTGTGTATGTCAGTTAGCCTTGTTGCCTTTCTGAAGTCCCTGTGTATGTCAGTTAGCCTTCTTGTCTCTCTGAAGTCCCTCTGTATGTCAGTTAGCCTTCTTGCATTTCTGAAGTCCCTCCCTCTGTATGTCAGTCAGCCTTCTTGCCTTTCTGAAGTCCCTGTGTATGTCAGTTAGCCTTCTTTGCTTTCTGTAGTCCCTGGTTATGCAGTCAGCCTTCTTGTCTTTCTGAAGTCCCTCTGTATGTCAGTCAGCCTTCTTGCCTTTCTAAAGTCCCACTGTATGTCAGTCAGCCGTCTTGCCTTTCTGAAGTCCCTGTGTATGTCAGTCAGCCTTCTTGCCTTTCTGAAGTCCCTCTGTATATCAGTTAGCCTTCTTGCCTTTCTGAAGTCCCTCTGTATGTCAGTCAGCCTTCTTGCCTTCCTGAAATCCCTGTGTATGTTAGTTAGCCTTCTTGCCTTTCTGAAGTCCCTCTGTATGTCAGTTAGCCTTCTTGCCTTTCTGAAGTCCCTCTGTATGTCAGTTAGCCTTCTTGCCTTTCTGAAGTCTCCTCCCTCTGTATGTCAGTTAGCCTTCTTGCCTTTCTGAAGTCCCTCTGTATGTCAGTTAGCCTTCTTGCCTTTCTGAAGTCCCTCTGCATGTCAGTTAGCCTTCTTGCCTTTCTGAAGTCCCTGTGTATGTCAGTCAGCCTTCTTGCCTTTCTGAAGTCCCTGTGTATGTCAGTCAGCCTTCTTGCCTTTCTGAAGTCCCTCTGTATGTCAGTTAGCCTTCTTGCCTTTCTGAAGTCCCTCCCTCTGTATGTCAGTTAGCCTTCTTGCCTTTCTGAAGTCCCTCCTTCTGTATGTCAGTCAGCAATCTTCCTTTCGGAAGTCCCTCTGTATGTCAGTCAGCCTTCGTGCCTTTCTGAAGTCCCTCCCTCTGTATGTCAGTTAGTCTTCTTGCCTTTCTGAAGTCCCTGTGTATGTCAGTTAGCCTTCTTGCCTTTCTGAAGTCCCTCTGTATGTCAGTCAGCCTTCTTGCCTTTCTGAAACCCCTTCCTCTGTAGGTCAGTCAGCCTTCTTGCCTTTCTGAAATCCTTCTGTATGTCAGTTAGCCTTCTTGCCTTCCTGAAGTCCCTGTGTATGTCAGTTAGCCTTCTTACTTTTCTGAAGTCCCTCTGTATGTCAGTCAGCCTTATTGCCTTTCTGAAGTCCCTCTGTATGTCAGTTAGCCTTCTTGCCTTTCTGAAGTCCCTCTGTATGTCAGTTAGCCTTCTTGCCTTTCTGAAGTCCCTCTGTATGTCAGTTAGCCTTCTTGCCTTCTGAAGTTCCTCCCTCTGTATGTCAGTTAGCCTTCTTGCCTTCCTGAAGTCCCTCTGTATGTCAGTTAGCCTTCTTGCTTTTCTGAAGTCCCTCTGTATGTCAGTTAGCCTTCTTGCCTTCCTGAAGTCCCTCCCTCTGTATGTCAGTTAGCCTTCTTGCCTTCCTGAAGTCCCTCTGTATGTCAGTTAGCCTTCTTGCCTTTCTGAAGTCCCTCTGTATGTCAGTAAGCCTTCTTGCCTTCCTGAAGTCCTTCTGTATGTCAGTTAGCCTTCTTGCCTTTCTGAAGTCCCTCTGTATGTCAGTTAGCCTTTGTGCCTTCCTGAAGTCCCTCCCTCTGTATGTCAGTTAGCCTTCTTGCTTTCCTGAAGTCTCTCTGTATGTCAGTTAGCCTTCTTGCCTTTCTGAAGTCCCTCTGTATGTCAGTTAGCCTTCTTGCCTTCCTGAAGTCCTTCTGTATGTCAGTTAGCCTTCTTGCCTTTCTGAAGTCCCTCTGTATGTCAGTTAGCCTTCTTGCCTTCCTGAAGTCCCTCTGTATGTCAGTTAGCCTTCTTGCCTTTCTGAAGTCCCTCTGTATGTCAGTTAGCCTTCTTGCCTTTCTGAAGTCAGTCTGTATGTCAGTTAGACTTCTTGCCTTTCTGAAGTCCTTCTGTATGTCAGTTAGTCTTCTTGCCTTTCTGAAGTCCTTCTGTATGTCAGTTAGCCTTCTTGCCTTTCTGAAGTCCTTCTGTATGTCAGTTAGCCTTCTTGCCTTCCTGAAGTCCTTCTGTATGTCAGTTAGCCTTCTTGCCTTCCTGAAGTCCTTCTGTATGTCAGTTAGCCTTCTTGCCTTCCTGAAGTCCTTCTGTATGTCAGTTAGCCTTCTTGCCTTCCTGAAGTCCTTCTGTATGTCAGTGAGCCTTCTTGCCTTCCTGAAGTCCTTCTGTATGTCAGTTAGCCTTCTTGCCTTTCTGAAGCCCCTTCCTCTGTATGTCAGTTAGCCTTCTTGCCTTTCTGAAGACCCTCTGTATGTCAGTTAGCCTTCTTGCCTTTCTGAAGTCCCTCTGCATGTCAGTTAGCCTTCTTGCCTTTCTGAAGTCCCTGTGTATGTCAGTCAGCCTTCTTGCCTTTCTGAAGTCCCTGTGTATGTCAGTCAGCCTTCTTGCCTTTCTGAAGTCCCTCTGTATGTCAGTTAGCCTTCTTGCCTTTCTGAAGTCCCTCCCTCTGTATGTCAGTTAGCCTTCTTGCCTTTCTGAAGTCCCTCCCTCTGTATGTCAGTCAGCCTTCTTGCCTTTCAGAAGTCCCTCTGTATGTCAGTCAGCCTTCTTGCCTTTCTGAAGTCCCTCCCTCTGTATGTCAGTTAGTCTTCTTGCCTTTCTGAAGTCCCTGTGTATGTCAGTTAGCCTTCTTGCCTTTCTGAAGTCCCTCTGTATGTCAGTCAGCCTTCTTGCCTTTCTGAAACCCCTTCCTCTGTAGGTCAGTCAGCCTTCTTGCCTTTCTGAAATCCTTCTGTATGTCAGTTACCCTTCTTGCCTTCCTGAAGTCCCTGTGTATGTCAGTTAGCCTTCTTACCTTTCTGAAGTCCCTCTGTATGTCAGTCAGCCTTCTTGCCTTTCTGAAGTCCCTCTGTATGTCAGTTAGCCTTCTTGCCTTTCTGAAGTCCCTCTGTATGTCAGTTAGCCTTCTTGCCTTTCTGAAGTCCCTCTGTATGTCAGTTAGCCTTCTTGCCTTCTGAAGTTCCTCCCTCTGTATGTCAGTTAGCCTTCTTGCCTTCCTGAAGTCCCTCTGTATGTCAGTTAGCCTTCTTGCCTTTATGAAGTCCCTCTGTATGTCAGTTAGCCTTCTTGCCTTCCTGAAGTCCCTACCTCTGTATGTCAGTTAGCCTTCTTGCCTTTCTGAAGTCCCTCCCTCTGTATGTCAGTTAGTCTTCTTGCCTTTCTGAAGTCCCTGTGTATGTCAGTTAGCCTTCTTGCCTTTCTGAAGTCCCTCTGTATGTCAGTCAGCCTTCTTGCCTTTCTGAAACCCCTTCCTCTGTAGGTCAGTCAGCCTTCTTGCCTTTCTGAAATCCTTCTGTATGTCAGTTAACCTTCTTGCTTTCCTGAAGTCCCTGTGTATGTCAGTTAGCCTTCTTACCTTTCTGAAGTCCCTCTGTATGTCAGTCAGCCTTATTGCCTTTCTGAAGTCCCTCTGTATGTCAGTTAGCCTCCTTGCCTTTCTGAAGTCCCTCTGTTTGTCAGTTAGCCTTCTTGCCTTTCTGAAGTCCCTCTGTATGTCAGTTAGCCTTCTTGCCTTCTGAAGTTCCTCCCTCTGTATGTCAGTTAGCCTTCTTGCCTTCCTGAAGTCCCTCTGTATGTCAGTCAGCCTTCTTGCCTTTCTGAAGTCCCTCTGTATGTCAGTTAGCCTTCTTGCCTTCCTGAAGTCCCTCCCTCTGTATGTCAGTTAGCCTTCTTGCCTTCCTGAAGTCCCTCTGTATGTCAGTTAGCCTTCTTGCCTTTCTGAAGTCCCTCTGTATGTCAGTTAGCCTTCTTGCCTTCCTGAAGTCCTTCTGTATGTCAGTTAGCCTTCTTGCCTTTCTGAAGTCCCTCTGTATGTCAGTTAGCCTTTGTGCCTTCCTGAAGTCCCTCCCTCTGTATGTCAGTTAGCCTTATTGCTTTCCTGAAGTCTCTCTGTATGTCAGTTAGCCTTCTTGCCTTTCTGAAGTCCCTCTGTATGTCAGTTAGCCTTCTTGCCTTCCTGAAGTCCTTCTGTATGTCAGTTAGCCTTCTTGCCTTTCTGAAGTCCCTCTGTATGTT
>JAPXFY010000019.1:75284987-75288676 GCA_030674185.1 Monoplex corrugatus
CAACATCTTACAACACAGGGAGAACACAGCCCTAGGCCAGCATATACCATGGACACAGTTCACACAGAGGAGACTAAGTCATTAGTCAACATCTTACAACACAGGGAGAACACAGCCCTAGGCCAGCACATACCATGGACACAGTTCACACAGAGGTAAACCTGTCCTATTTTTGTACAAAATATATATGAACAAAACATGAAAAAATGACCATGCACCTTTTCGTAAGGGCATATTGTAATACGAATGCATTTAACGCCGTTCAGCATTCGTGTTGATTTCCATTGATGTTTGTTCAGACAACAGGTATACAACATTTGATGAAGACTTGTGTTAGAGTTGTACAAACCCCACGATAGAACAATGATGACACACTGTACTGATGTTATACCGCACACGTAAGGACCTGCCTCAATGTTAGTACATGCAATGCCATACAACATGCATGGTGTCTTAATGATGGTGTAAATAAACACTATACAACATGCATGATGTCTTAATGATGATGTAAATAAACACCGTACAACATGCATGTCTTAATGATGGTGTAAATAAACACCGTACAACATGCATGATGTCTTAATGATGGTGTAAATAAACACTATACAACATGTATGTCTTAATGATGGTGTAAATAAACACTATACAACATGCATGATGTCTTAATGATGGAGTAAATAAACACTATACAACATGCATGATGTCTTAATGATGGTGTAAATAAACACTATACAACATGCATGTCTTAATGATGGTGTAAATAAACACCGTACAACATGCATGATGTCTTAATGATGATGTAAATAAACACTATACAACATGTATGTCTTAATGATGGTGTAAATAAACACTATACAACATGTATGTCTTAATGATGATGTAAATAAACACTATACAACATGTATGTCTTAATGATGATGTAAATAAACACTATACAACATGTATGTCTTAATGATGATGTAAATAAACACTATACAACATGTATGTCTTAATGATGGTGTAAATAAACACTATACAACATGTATGTCTTAATGATGATGTAAATAAACACTATACAACATGCATGTCTTAATGATGGTGTAAATAAACACCGTACAACATGCATGATGTCTTAATGATGATGTAAATAAACACTATACAACATGATGTCTTAATGATGGTGTAAATAAACACTATACAACATGATGTCTTAATGATGATGTAAATAAACACTATACAACATGCATGATGTCTTAATGATGGTGTAAATAAACACCGTACAACATGCATGATGTCTTAATGATGGTGTAAATAAACACTATACAACATGTATGTCTTAATGATGGTGTAAATAAACACTATACAACATGTATGTCTTAATGATTGTGTAAATAAACACTATACAACATGTATGTCTTAATGATGGTGTAAATAAACACTATACAACATGTATGTCTTAATGATGGTGTAATTAAACACTATACAACATGTATGTCTTAATGATGGAGTAAATAAACACTATACAACATATATGTCTTAATGATGGTGTAAATAAACACTATACAACATGTATGTCTTAATGATGGTGTAAATAAACACTATACAACATATATGTCTTAATGATGGTGTAAATAAACACCGTACAAAATGTATGTCTTAATTATGGTGTAAATAAACACTATACAACATGTATGTCTTAATGATGGTGTAAATAAACACTATACAACATGTATGTCTTAATGATGGTGTAAATAAACACCGTACAACATGTATGTCTTAATGATGGTGTAAATAAACACTATACAACATGTATGTCTTAATGATGGTGTAAATAAACACCGTACAACATGTATGTCTTAATGATGGTGTAAATAAACACTATACAACATGCATGGTGTCTTAATGATGGTGTAAATAAACACTATACAACATGCATGATGTCTTAATGATGGTGTAAATAAACACCGTACAACATGCATGTCTTAATGATGGTGTAAATAAACACTATACAACATGCATGATGTCTTAATGATGGTGTAAATAAACACTATACAACAGGATGTCTTAATGATGGTGTAAATAAACACTATACAACATGCAAGATGTCTTAATGATGGTGTAAATAAACACTATACAACATGCATGATGTCTTAATGATGGTGTAAATAAACACAATACAACATGCATGATGTCTTAATGATGGTGTAAATAAACACTATACAACATGCATGTCTTAATGATGGTGTAAATAAACACCGTACAACATGTATGTCTTAATGATGGTGTAAATAAACACTATACAACATGTATGTCTTAATGATGGTGTAAATAAACACTATACAACATGTATGTCTTAATGATGGTGTAAATAAACACTATACAACATACATGATGTCTTAATGATGGTGTAAATAAACACCGTACAACATGTATGTCTTAATGATGGTGTAAATAAACACCGTACAACATGTATGTCTTAATGATGGTGTAAATAAACACTATACAACATGCATGATGTCTTAATGATGGTGTAAATAAACACCGTACAACATGTATGTCTTAATGATGGTGTAAATAAACACTATACAACATGCATGATGTCTTAATGATGGTGTAAATAAACACTATACAACATGCATGATGTCTTAATGATGGTGTAAATAAACACTATACAACATGATGTCTTAATGATGGTGTAAATAAACACTATACAACATGTATGTCTTAATGATGGTGTAAATAAACACTATACAACATGCATGATGTCTTAATGATGGTGTAAATAAACACTATACAACATGATGTCTTAATGATGGTGTAAATAAACACCGTACAACATGATGTCTTAATGATGGTGTAAATAAACACCGTACAACATGTATGTATTAATGATGGTGTAAATAAACACTATACAACATGTATGTCTTAATGATGGTGTAAAAAACACTATACAACATGCATGATGTCTTAATGATGGTGTAAATAAACACCGTACAACATGTATGTATTAATGATGGTGTAAATAAACACTATACAACATGCATGATGTCTTAATGATGGTGTAAATAAACACCGTACAACATGCATGATGTCTTAATGATGGTGTAAATAAACACTATACAACATGATGTCTTAATGATGGTGTAAATAAACACTATACAACATGATGTCTTAATGATGGTGTAAATAAACACTATACAACATGCATGATGTCTTAATGATGGTGTAAATAAACACTATACAACATGATGTCTTAATGATGGTGTAAATAAACACTATACAACATGATGTCTTAATGATGGTGTAAATAAACACTATACAACATGCATGATGTCTTAATGATGGTGTAAATAAACACTATACAACATGCATGATGTCTTAATGATGGTGTAAATAAACACTATACAACATGATGTCTTAATGATGGTGTAAATAAACACTATACAACATGATGTCTTAATGATGGTGTAAATAAACACTATACAACATGATGTCTTAATGATGGTGTAAATAAACACTATACAACATGCATGATGTCTTAATGATGGTGTAAATAAACACTATACAACATGATGTCTTAATGATGGTGTAAATAAACACTATACAACATGCATGTCTTAATGATGGTGTAAATAAACACTATACAACATGCATGTCTTAATGATGGTGTAAATAAACACTATACAACATGATGTCTTAATGATGGTGTA
>JAPXFY010000019.1:75288776-75298776 GCA_030674185.1 Monoplex corrugatus
TGATGTTAATTGATAGGCATTTGTTGGTAACAAATATCACCACTGAAAGTCGAAGGGAATTGTCTTTCCAGTCATGGCAGCAAGGCAAACTAAGCACTTTATGAAAAATATTCACATTTGTCAAGGCGTCATGGACAACACAACAGTGCTTTCTACAAAAGATGGAGAGAGGGAGGGGAGAGAGAGGACAAATCGCAAACCAATTAAACGAGTTGTGTATATATATAGATAGATATAGATATAGATATAGATATAGATATAGATATAGATATAGATATAGATATAGATATAGATATAGATATAGATATAGATATAGATATAGATATAGATATAGATATAGATATAGATATAGATATAGATATAGATATAGATATAGATATAGATGAAGCAGCATGTGAAGAAAAAGACAACAAGCCGACGTAAAATATTCCCAAATTTTCGGCGGTACACCCGCCTTCCTCAAGGGGACTTTTTTCTCTGACTACGTTGTGCTAAAACACAGATTGTAAAAAAGAGAACTATTCACCAAATCTAGAATTCATAGAGTTATTCATCAGATACAAAGCGTGCAAGACATTGTCCCAGCCCAAACATTCGCTTCTGTTCATGTTTACCCACATGCACGTGCGAACATACCCCAGCTATCCCCCCCCCCCCCATTTTTCCATGCATCCTAAAACACAAACCGTTTCTGCACACACGCACACGCGCGCGCGCACACACACACACACGCACTCTCACACGCGCGCGCACACACACACACACACACACACACACACACACACACACACAACCACACACTCACAAACACACACGCACTCTCACACACACACACATACACACACACACACACACTTAAGCACACATCTTACAAACATAATTAAAAACTCACACCCACACGTGCACGCAGGCACGTACACACACTCCAGCACTTTTCATAGATATATATATACACTTCAAATTTACAAGACAAACAACAAAGGCATTGAGTATTTTCTCCTATATTTCGGCCCTTGGCCTTCCTCAGGGTAAAATGACAAAATCGTATGTTCTCATCTACATTAGAGAATTCATCTCACTTCCTTTAAAATATGGCATAAAATCACGTGGGGCATAAATGTACACAAACATATATATATAGTCGCCCCTATTCACACCCTCACACACACACACACACACACACACACACTCACACACACACACACACACACACACAAACACACACTCGCGCGCACACTCACACACACACACACGCATACCTGTACGTACACACTCACACACGCGCACGTTCATACCATTACACACACATTCTCAAACACAGGTCCCTGAACAATGACATCAATGCACGTATACCTGCCCGGGTAACAATAAAAAAAATATATATATATAAATAAAAAACAAAACAAAAAGAAACTCCCAATGAATCAAATAAAATGATATGATATGGTAAAAACAATCGAATTAAGACCCCAAATTATCAGTTTAAAAAAACGTAAGAATTAAGATTAATAGTCTGTGCCATACATTCATTCCGTACAGTAATTTACACTCCCTGTATACCTGTGTAGGCATCTGTACATTCAGAAAGAGATATATACTACTTCTCACCCACCCCCACCCCACATCTTTACATGCACATATATATGTACACAAGGCAACAAACAGTGGGCTTCAAAGTACAGGAAAACTGACAACAAAGAGGTCAACCACGCCGCAAAAATCACATCGACCACATTAGAATTTAGGATGGATGGATTAAAGCCATTTGGAGAGACTGTTTTCATCTTCGTTATCCAAAAATGTTCTGTTTAGATGTTGAGTGCGGGAACTGGAATGTTGTTTTTCTATGGCGATACATCGGAGATCAGAGACGGAGTGGTCCGGTAAATTAAAGTGTTGGGTCACCAGGGAACCAGTGTTGCGGTTGATATTAGAACGGTGGAGGTAGAACCTTTGTTTGAGGGAGTTTTTTGTTTCACCAATGTAGTGGGATTTGGCGCACTTGACACAAAATAGGAGATATACTAGGTTGGTAGTTTCACAGCACATGTTGGATCGGATGGTAAAAGTTTCCAAGGTGACTGAGCTTGTGAAAGATGTGGTTTGTACAACGTGATTGTCACAAATTATGCAGTGGTCCCTGTCGCATTTAAAAAAACCTGGCTGTCCATCAGTTGTGGGAAAGGGAAGGGCAGATGGCATCAATAGCTTCCTTAAGGAACAGCTGTTCCTTTGTACAAGGATAGGTGGATCCAGAATGGCCTGCTGTAGTCTGTTGTTTGTGTGTAAGTGAGGTAGGTATTGTCCTGCTGTAGTCTGTTGTTTGTGTGTAAGTGAGGTAGGTATTGTCTGAACCAGTGTTGAAATGGAGGATTGTTGGGATTATGTGTGACTATGAACGGAACGCGGTGGGTGCTGGCTTTCTGTTTGTATTGCAGTGCTTGGCTGCGGAGGATCTGCCTTACTCTTTCAATGGACTTTTGGATAATGCTTTGGGGATAACCCCTTTGTTGAAGGTGTAGCATCATCTCTTTGGAGCGGTCTGTGAAATTCTGTTCATTGGAGCAGAGTCGTTTTAGTCTCAAAAACTGACTGAAAGGAATATTTGTTTTGCAATGTGTTGGGTGGGCTGACTTGAAGTGTAAATAGTTGTGTGCATATGTAGGTTTGGTATATAGATCTGTCTGTAGTATTCCATCCCTAAGTTTGATTAGGATGTCTAGAAATGGGAGCTCATCCTTGGAAGAACACATTGTGAACTTGATTGTGTGATGGACCGAGTTGAGGTATATCAGGAATCTGTCCAGTTCCTCCTCTGATCCTCTCCACAAGAGAAAGACATCATCCAAGAATCGCCTCCACAAATCGTCAGGAATGTTGATGGGGCTATTGGCAAGGATTTTCACCTCTAACCAACCCATAAATAGGTTGGCAACAACTGGTGCCATGGGCGTTCCCATGGCTGTGCCCTGTACTTGTTTGTAGTATTGTTCTTCAAACTGGAATATGTTGTTGGATAGCACATGTTGAGTTGCTTCGATTACTGATTCTACAGGAGGTGCACTGTTGATTGTATGTTTTTTCATGAAGTGTTGTATGGCTTGTGTTATTTCTCTTTGTGGTATATTCGTGTAGAGACTGGTCACGTCAATGGTGACCAGTGTGACGTCATTCATGGGCCCATATTTGATGTTCCAGTCTTGCAGGATTTGGAGCATGTGTGTTGTATCCTTCACGTGGCTGGGAAGTTGTGGTATCAAATTTTGGAGCCAGCTGTCAACCAGCTGGGATAGTTTTTCTGTAGGTCCTCTGATACCAGACACTATAGGTCTTCCTGGTGGTTCCTTCAGCTGTTTGTGTATTTTCGGGAGATGGTAAAAGATGGGGGTTCTCAATTCTGTTAGATCTGTAAGAGCCCACTTGCAAGTGTTTTCATCAATGTTGTCCTGCCTGTGTAGTTTTTCCACCAGCTTATTAGATGTTTTGGCGACACTTGTGGTAGGGTCTTTCTGCAACTTCTTGTAGTGTACTGTGTTGTTCAATTGACGTTCAGCTTCTTTGATGTAACCATTCATATCTTGCACTACAATTGCCCCGCCTTTATCAGCAGTGCAGATTCTTACAGTTGTAGATAGGACTAAGTCACGAAGTTATTTTAGGGTCTTCCTTTCCGCTGGTTTCATGTTGTATTTTGGTTTCTTGTGACAAGTGTAATTTTCTGTCAGATTTTGAAGAATATTACAGTATATGTCCAATCCCTTGTCTCTATCATTGGGTGGCTGGTATTCAGTGGCTTTGTAGAATTTAGGTGCTGCCTGTTCCTCTTGATCAGGTTTAAAGTGTAATTCTTTTAGACGTAGCTTTCTGCAGCCTTCTGCCACGTCTCTGCACAGTTGGTCTGTATTGACTGACTTGGGGGTCGGACAGAATTTGGGGCCGTATGACAAAACCCGTACATGGTGTTCTGTGAGTATAACCTGTGAGAGGTTAACCACTGTTCTAGTGACCTTGGTTGACGTAGGATTAGTTTTGGTGGGCAGCAGTGCAGCAGGCGCCGCGCGTTTAAATCTTCTATTTCTATTTCTTTTCTTCTGTGTGGGGAGAAGTTCAGAACTGTCAACATCTCTACATAGGCTTCGCATTTGTTTTTTCTTTTTCGTAGATAGGAGTTGCTTGCACTTTGAGTACTTGCTCCTTTGTCTTCTATAGAGATCTTCAAAGTCATCAAACGTAGCTGTTTGATATGCAGCATACATAAGTCTATGGATAAGTGCCTTCTGTTCATCAACTAGGATGCGGTAGGTATGCCTGCAGATTGTAACAATTTGTTGACTAGCCTTGTTTGTCGAGTCTTTCACCATCTTCAATAGGTAGTCAGACTTTGGTAATGCGTCCTTGCCAAACCTCACTTTCATGCCATTTGGTGTGATATTCTTTTGTATGCAATCTTCTAGGAAGTAGAAATGAGATTCATACCTTGTCAATTTTTCCGTTTTTCTCATGATTTTTAGTCGAAGATCAGTGAGATCCGACGCCACCACATATACAACACGTCATTATTGAAGGGCCAGGAACGTTTTTGAGTCAATTTTTGAAAGGAGAAATAACCTATTTTCTCTTACTCTTTTCTCCAATTCGTTGCCGTAACTGAATGGATAAGAGCTCAGACAACATTGCAGTTTCCTTTTGGCACGTGTTTGGGGATTTGCCGATTTGCAATGGGCGGCCCAAGGAAGACAATTTCCACACGAAATTGTCGAATCTTCAGCAGGGTCTCTCTGACGACGCAGGCAAGGTAGCGACAAAATTCGCTTTGCACGTGCAAGGCAAGCCCTTTTTGAACACTACTCCAGCCAAAGTTGCCCGCAGACGAGGATAAAAAGGACCCGTTCTTGGTTCGTTTTAACCATGCTTGCAAGACGACGGATGACGGATGAGCAGCGGGGGAGAGCCCTCGCTCTGCTTGATGAAGGCCTAGCGCAGCGGGAAGTTGCTAGACAACTTGAAGTGTCGCATTCCACAATCCAGAGACTGCTGGAGCGCTTCAATGAGACTGGAGCAGTCCAGGAAAGGCGTCACACGGGTCGACCCAGAGTAACGACAAGACAGCAAGACCGCTACCTTGCCCTCTCCGTCCTGAGGGAAAGGGCATCCACTGCGGTGACCTTGAGGGGTCAGCTGAGGGACGCAACAGGTGCTAACATCAGCTGCAGCACGGTGAGAAGACGGCTACATGAGGCAAACTTGAGGTCACGGAGACCGGCCGTCCGACCCGTGCTGTCACCGGTCAACAGAGTGTGCCGCATGACCTGGGCCAGGGAGCACGTGACCTGGACAAGGCAACAGTGGGCCCGGGTCTTGTTTTCGGATGAGTCCAGGTTCACCCTGACCTTTAACGATGGCCGGGCTCGGGTGTGTCGACGTCAAGGGGAGAGGTTCGCTGACGCCACTGTCCAAGAGCATAACCGGTACGGCGGCGGGTCGGTGATAGTGTGGGGTGGCATGAGCCGTGGTACCCGGACCCCCCTGCTCCCCATTGACGGCATCCTGAACGGGGTCCGGTACCGGGACGAGGTTCTGGCGGCCGTGGCACTGCCTGCGCTTGTGGACCTTGGTCAAGGCGCCATCTTCCAGGACGACAATGCACCTGCGCATCGAGCACGCCTTGTGACCGACTTCCTGGAGCAGCATGAAGTCGTCCGTATGGCCTGGCCAGCGTGCTCACCTGACCTGAACCCAATTGAACACCTCTGGGATGTGCTCGGGAGGCGCATCAGGGACAACCACCCCCCACCGGGCACCCTGGCCAGGCTGGTCGACATCCTGCAGATCGAGTGGGCGGCCATCCCTCAGGACACACTCCGTACCCTTGTGGGGTCGATGCATCGGCGCTGTGAAGCATGCATCCAGGCTCGGGGCAGACACACGCGATATTGAAAACAGATTGGCCAAATCTGACACTTTCTGTTTTTTGAAAAGGGGGGGATGTTCCTTTAAATGCATGTGCTGTTCACTAATGGGTCATTGTGCTAATTTCTTTTTCCAAAACAGGTGTGGAAATGATGAAATAAAACATAGAATCAATTCTAAACATTGTCAATTATTTCAACTTAAAATTAGAGAGGAAGGAAGAAGTGGCCCTTAAATTATGATTAGGAGTATATATATATATATATATATAATATCAATCATCAGGTGACCTGCCGCATGGCGTTGGCGATCATGGACTTCCATCTGTCTCTATCTCTCGTTGCCCCTAGCATCTCCCCCACCCTCCTCGTCCCCAGCCACTCTGCAAGTCCGTCCAGCATTCTCTCCCTGGGTATACCTGGTGCTCTCTTTCCCTCCAGCTTTCCCGTTGTGACCAGGTGCTCCAAATCCCCCTTCCTCATAAAATGTTGCTTGTCTTTTCTTAATCTTCCTTATGAGTGATCTACTTGTCTGCCTCCATCAAGACTGTCTCGTCTGTTTTCTTTCCGTCCATGGAACTCTCAACATCCTTCTTAGAAATCACATCTCGGCTGCCTCGATCTTGTTCTGGTTTTGCTTGCTGACTGTTCACGCCTCACATTCGTATAACAGTATTGGTTCTATTTAACATTCAAGGACTCTCTTCCTGATGTTACTTGATAGGCATTTGTTGGTAAGTATGCTTGTCATCTTCTTGAATGCTGTTTTGGTAGTGTTTTTGCTGACAGTAAAGAATTTCTAAATCTTTTGTTGATCAGGATGTAGTCAATCTGATTTTTGGTATTATCTCCTGGACTCATCCATTATATATCAGGGAGACTGTTAGTGAGGAAAGAGAAAGTAGCCTATACTGTAAGTTTATTGTCGTCAAACAGACTATTCCAACAGTGACAGAAGCACCAGTCAAGAACCCCGGAAGATTGTGCGATGACTCCTTGAAATGTGCAACAGTAAGGGGGGGGGGGGGGGTGATGTAAGAAAACCAAGCAAATCACAGAAGAAAGCCATGAGTGACAGACCAGTGTATCTTCCTTGGCAAATACAAAGTCATATCTTCCTTGGCAAATACAAAGTCATATCTTCCTTGGCAAATACAAAGTCATGTCTTCCTTGGCAAATACAGAGTCACATCTTCCTTCTCAAAACCAAAGTCTGGTGTCTACGACTCAGGCTGATCACATAACCCCTCTGGCCTCTGTTGATGTACGGGATCAGCACTGGCACAGTGGAATCAGCGGAAGCCAAAATCAACAAGTAGGTAAGGAAATGGCTTGGCTGCCACCAGGTCTCATTGCTATAGGGTTGAATTGTCGCTGGGCAAAGCTGAAGCCAGCCTTGAAATCAATTGTCGAGGGGCATACAGCGGGAGAGTCAGGCTTTTTATCATGCTATAGTACACTTGGGATGTGAGGTTATGGTTTCAATATAGCTTAAGCTGAGGACTGGCAGAAAATGGAAAATGCGAGAGGCAGCGGACTCAACAAAGGACAGCCTATGGTCAGACAAATGATAGGTTACACAGAATAACCAGTAAACATGTACAGAGATCAACAAATGATAGGTCACACAGAAACCAGTAAACATGTACAGAGATCAACATAGGTCACACATAAACCAGTAAACATGTACAGAGATCAACATAGGTCACACAGAAACCAGTAAACATGTACAGAGATCAACATAGGTCACACAGAAACCAGTAAACATGTACAGAGATCAACATAGGTCACACACAAACCAGTAAACATGTACATAGATCAACATAGGTCACACACAAACCAATAAACATGTACAGAGATCAACATAGGTCACACACAAACCAGTAAACATGTACAGAGATCAACATAGGTCACACACAAACCAGTAAACATGTACAGAGATCAACATAGGTCACACAGAAACCAGTAAACATGTACAGAGATCAACAAATGATATGTCACACAGAAACCAGTAAACACAGATCAACATAGGTCATACAGTAACCAGTAAACATGTACAGAGATCAACATAGATTATACACAAACCAGTAAACATGTACAGAGATCAACATAGGTTATACACTAACCAGTAAAAATGTACAGAGATCAACAAATGATAGGTCACACACAAACCAGTAAACATGTACATAGATCAACATAGGTTATACACAAACCAGTAAACATGTACAGAGATCAACATAGATCACACACAAACCAGTAAACATGTACAGAGTTCAACATAGGTCACACACAAACCAGTAAACATGTACTGAGATCACCATAGGTCACACACAAACCAGTAAACATGTACAGAGATCAACATAGGTCACACACAAACCAGTAAACATGTACAGAGATCAACAAATGATAGGTCACACAGAAACCAGTAAACATGTACAGAGATCAACATAGGTCACACACAAACCAGTAAACATGTACAGAGATCAACATAGGTCACACACAAACCAATAAACATGTACAGAGATCAACAAATGATAGGTCACACACAAACCAGTAAACATGTACAGAGATCACCATAGGTCACACAGTAACCAGTAAACATGTACAGAGATCAACATAGGTCACACACAAACCAGTAAACATGTACATAGATCAACAAATGATAGGTCACACACAAACCAGTAAACATGTACAGAGATCAACATAGGTCACACAGTAACCAGTAAACATGTACAGAGATCAACATAGGTCACACACAAACCAGTAAACATGTACATAGATCAACAAATGATAGGTCACACATAAACGAGCAAACATGTACAGAGATCAACATAGGTCACACACAAACCAGTAAACATGTACAGAGATCAACAGAGGTCACACACAAACCAGTAAACATGTACAGAGATCAACAAATGATAGGTCACACACAAACCAGTAAACATGTACAGAGATCAACATAGGTCACACACAAACCTGTAAACATGTACAGAGATCAACATAGGTCACACACAAACCTGTAAACATGTACAGAGATCAACATAGGTCAAACACAAACCGGTAAACATGTACAGAGATCTACATAGGTCACACACAAACCAGTAAACATGTACAGAGATCAACATAGGTCACACATAAACCAGTAAACATATACAGAGAACAACATAGGTCACACATAAACCAGTAAACATGTACAGAGATCAACAAATGATAGGTCACACAGAAACCAGTAAACATGTACAGAGATCAACATAGGTCACACACAAACCAGTAAACATGTACAGAGATCAACATAGGTCACACACCAAACCAGTAAAACATGTACAGAGATCAACAATGATAGGTCACACACAAACCAGTAAACATGTACAGAGATCAACATAGGTCACACACAAACCAGTAAACATGTACAGAGATCAACATTAGGTCACACACACAACAACGAGTAAACATGTACAGAGATCAACAAAATGATAGGTCAAACAGTAACCAGTAAATCATGTACAGAGATCAACATAGGTCACACACAAACCAGTAAACATGTACAGAGATCAACATAGGTCACACACAAATCCAGTAAACATGTACAGAGATCAACATAGGTCACACACAAACCAGTAAACATGTACAGAGATCAACATAGGTCACACACAAACCAGTAAACATGTACAGAGATCAACATAGATCACACACAAACCAGTAAACATGTACAGAGATCAACAAAATGATAGGTCACACACATACAACCAGTAAAAACATGTACAGAGATCAACATAGGTCACACACAAACCAGTAAACATGTACAGAGATCAACATAGGTCACACACAAACCAGTAAACATGTACAGAGATCAACAAATGAAGTAGGTCACACACACAAACCAGTAAACATGTACAGAGATCAACATAGGTCACACACAAACCAGTAAACATTTACAGAGATCAACATAGTCACACACACAAACCAGTAAACATGTACAGAGATCAACAAATGATAGATCACACACAAACCAGTAAACATGTATAGAGATCAACATAGGTCACACACAAACCGGTAAACATGTACAGAGATCTACATAGGTCACACACAAA
>JAPXFY010000019.1:75308776-75328776 GCA_030674185.1 Monoplex corrugatus
GTTATATATAACATTCAAGAACTCTCTTCCTGATGTTATTTGATAGGCATTTGTTGCTAAGAATGCTTATCATCTCCTTGAATGTTGTTTTGGCTTGGCCGATTCTGCCGGCTATTTCCGATGTGCATCTGCCGTCTGGTGAAATAATCGTTCCCAGGTATTTAAATTTAAACCTGTCTCAAGGTTGTGCCGTTTGCTGTTATTTTGCATGAGGGGATTTCATGTTTTTTACTGATCACCATGAGTTCAGTCTTCCTGCTGTTTAGTTCCAACTCCTTACCTTTGCTTTCTATTTCTAGTATATTCACACGGTTTTGTAGGTCCCTTTGACTTTCTGCAATTAGCACGGTGTCATCTGCGTATCGAATGTTATCATTTTCCCCAACCTTTAACCCAGGGTCTTCCTTTAGGTTTTTCATGTTTTTGCTGTAAAGTGAAAACAGATCTGGTGACAAAACAACCCTGACTCCTCTTTTGATGTTTTGGAAAGAGCTTATATCGTTATTTTTTTTATTCTTATTGCAGCTGTTTGTTCCCAGTACATATTTCTGATTATTCGTAGATCTTTTCCATCAATATTGAGTCTTTCTAGCTGGTTGATCAATTCTTCATGTCATATCCATCCTGTCGTCATATTTTTACTTCTCTCCTGTCATCTCCGTCATGTCGTCATATTTTTACTTCTCTCCTGTCATCTCCGTCATGTCGTCATATTTTCACTTTGCTGTCATCTCCGTCATGTCATATTTTTACTTCTCTCCTGTCATCTCCGTCATGTCGTCATATTTTCACTTCTCTCCTGTCATCTCCGTCATGTCATATTTTCACTTTTCTGTCATCTCCGTCATGTCATATTTTTGTTTCTCTCCTGTCATCTGTCATGTCGTCATATTTTTTTCTCTCCTTTCATCTCTGTCATGTCGTCATATTTTTGTTTCTCTCCTGTCATGTCATATTTTTGTTTCTCTCCTGTCATCTGTCATGTCGTCATATTTTTCTCTCCTGTCATGTCGTCATATTTTTGTTTCTCTCCTGTCATCTGTCATGTTGTCATATTTTTGTTTCTCTCCTGTCATCTCTGTCATGTCATATTTTTGTTTCTCTCCTGTCATCTCCGTCATGTCATATTTTTGTTTCTCTCCTGTCATCTGTCATGTCATATTTTTGTTTCTCTCCTGTCATCTCTGTCATGTCATCATATTTGTTTCTCTCCTGTCATCTGTCATGTCGTCATATTTTTGTTTCTCTCCTGTCATCTCTGTCATGTCGTCATATTTTTGTTTCTCTCCTGTCATCTGTCATGTTGTCATATTTTTGTTTCTCTGTCATCTGTCATGTCGTCATATTTTTGTTTCTCTCCTGTCATCTCTGTCATGTCATATTTTTGTTTCTCTCCTGTCATCTCTGTCATGTCGTCATATTTTTGTTTCTCTCCTGTCATCTCTGTCATGTCGTCATATTTTTGTTTCTCTCCTGTCATCTGTCATGTCATATTTTTTTCTCTCCTGTCATCTGTCATGTCGTCATATTTTTGTTTCTCTCCTGTCATCTGTCATGTCGTCATATTTTTGTTTCTCTCCTATCATCTGTCATGTCATATTTTTTTCTCTCCTGTCATCTGTCATGTCGCCATATTTTTGTTTCTCTCCTGTCATCTGTCATGTCGTCATATTTTTGTTTCTCTCCTGTCATCTGTCATGTCGTCATATTTTTGTTTCTCTCCTGTCATCTGTCATGTCGCCATATTTTTGTTTCTCTCCTGTCATCTCTGTCATGTCGTCATATTTTTGTTTCTCTCCTGTCATCTCTGTCATGTCGTCATATTTTTGTTTCTCTCCTGTCATCTCTGTCATGTCGTCATATTTTTGTTTCTCTCCTGTCATCTGTCATGTCATCATATTTTTGTTTCTCTCCTGTCATCTGTCATGTCGTCATATTTTTGTTTCTCTCCTGTCATCTCATGTCGTCATATTTTTGTTTCTCTCCTGTCATCTGTCATGTCGTCATATTTTTGTTTCTCTCCTGTCATCTGTCATGTCGTCATATTTTTTTCTCTCCTGTCATCTGTCATGTCGTCATATTTTTGTTTCTCTCCTGTCATCTCCATCATGTTGTCATATTTTTGTTTCTCTCCTGTCATCTCTGTCATGTCGTCATATTTTTGTTTCTCTCCTGTCATCTGTCATGTCGTCATATTTTTGCTTCTCTCCTGTCATGTCGTCATATTTTTGCTTCTCTCCTGTCATCTGTCATGTCGTCATATTTTTGCTTCTCTCCTGTCATGTCGTCATATTTTTGCTTCTCTCCTGTCATCTCCATCCTGGGCCATGATCACAAACGCCATGTGGCAGGGCACATCATGATGATGATGATGATGAGTTAGGCGTGAAATGTCAAATTTTAAATGAATGTACAATATGCATGGTTCCAGCCCTTTGCCATAATCCTAGCAACCCTTTACTACAATCCCAGTAACTCTTTGCCATAATCCCAGTAACCTTTGCTGTAATCCCAGCAACCCTGTGCCATAATCCCAGCAACCCTTTGTCGTAATCCCAGCAACCCTTTGCCGTAATCCCAGCAAACTTGTGACATAATCCCAGTAACCCTTTGCCATAATCCCAACAACCTTTGCAATAATCCCAATAACTGTCATAATCCCAGCAACCCTTTGCCATAACCCCAGTAACCATTTGCCATAGTCCCAGCAACCCTTTGCCATAATCCCAGTAACCCTTTGCCATAGTACCAGTAGCCTGTTGGGTCTCACTTACTGATGAAGTAATATGATGGCCACCTCTTGATAAAGCGTATTCTGTACGAAATACATATCACTTGTTACACGGGTGGCTGTAGCAGCTTGTGAAGTGAGTGTCTGGAGAGTGGCGGAGCATTGGTGCTCAGGATCCCAATTCCACCCCAGTGTGTTTCTTAACAATTGTTACATGCTTTAAGAAGGCGTTAAACTTGAAGGCCATTTCAGTGTAGGGATAAAAAGATTGCAGCAGCACAGCAGAAGTACGCAACAGGAATGTAAGAATAACTGCAGCAGTGTTCAGACAGCAGAAATCAAAGAAGCAGCATCATAAGCATAAACTGTATAAGTCGCTCATTGTCTTGACCCCCTAGTATGGGCCAGAAACTGAGATACTGTTTGCTGATTCGTAAGAGAAATTAGGTGTCTTGCACCAACTCTAAAGAAAACTGCCTTGTATACAGTACCTCGAGCACCAGACTATAGAACATGTCTGTAATAAAATTCAACATTTTGCTGGATCCACGTGACGGGTAATTGTACACGTTCCTACGGTTAAGTGACGTCACCCATCATGACATGCCACTTACTTTTCTTTTCCACTTTATTATCTCTGATTCCCACATCAGGTCTACCTGCATCCTGCACTGTCTATCCTGTTTGCAGAGCAGAAACTTGACTCTTTGATTCTCTCAACCTATCCACAAGATTCCTGCAATCAGCTGGTGGAAAGGCTCATGGAGTCAAAGGATTACTTTTTTTGCAGTTGATGGATAGGGTGTGCGAGTCAAAGGGCTGATCCAGTGAGATGTGTACATTTTGACAGGGTTATAGCCCTGATATGGCCCTGCGCAGCCGGCTGGATTTTAGCAACACCACCACGACACACCGTCTAAAACCATCCTTCAGGTAACATGGAAGGAGACTGTGGCCCAGGGTCAATGGAGGAAGGGCTGGGTGGAAATATGGCTGGACTGATCTGGCAACTGCTGGACTGATCTGGCAACTGCTGGACTGATCTGTCAACTGCTGGACTGATGTGTCAACTGCTGGACTGATGTGTCAACTGCTGGACTGATGTGTGTCAACTGCTGGACTGATGTGTGTCAACTGCTGGACTGATGTGTGTCAACTGTTGTACTGATGTGTCAACAGCTGGACTGATGTGTGTTAACTGTTGGACTGATGTGTCAACTGTTGGACTGATGTGTGTCAACTGTTGGACTGATGTGTCAACTGCTGGACTGATGTGTGTCAACTGTTGGACTGATGTGTGTCAACTGTAGGACTGATGTGTGTCAACTGTAGGACTGATGTGTGTCAACTGTTGGACTGATGTGTGTCAACTGTAGGACTGATGTGTGTCAACTGCTGGACTGATGTGTCAACTGCTGGATGATGTCAACTGCTGGACTGATGTGTGTCAACTGCTGGACTGATGTGTGTCAACTGCTGGACTGATGTGTGTCAACTGTGGACTGATGTGTCAACTGCTGGACTGATGTGTGTCAACTGTGGACTGATGTGTGTCAACTGTGGACTGATGTGTGTCAACTGTTGGACTGATGTGTGTCAACTGTGGACTGATTGGTGTCAACTGTTGGACTGATGTGTCAACTGTTGGACTGATGTGGTCAACTGTTGGACTGATGTGTGTCAACTGTTAGGACTGATGTGTGTCAACTGCTGGACTGATGTGTCAACTGTTGGACTGATGTGTCAACTGTTGGACTGATGTGTGTCAACTGTTGGGCTGATGTGTCAACTGTTGGACTGATATGTGTCAACTGCTGGACTGATGTGTGTCAACTGCTGGACTGATGTGTGTCAACTGCTGGACTGATGTGTTCAACTGCTGGACTGATGTGTTAACTGCTGGACTGATGTGTTAACTGCTGGACTGATGTGTTAACTGCTGGACTGTGTGTTAACTGCTGGACTGATGTGTTAACTGCTGGACTGATGTGTTAACTGCTGGACTGATGTGTTAACTGCTGGACTGATGTGTTAACTGCTGGACTGATGTGTTAACTGCTGGACTGATGTGTTAACTGCTGGACTGATGTGTGTCAACTGCTGGACTGATGTGTGTCAACTGCTGGACTGATGTGTGTCAACTGCTGGACTGATGTGTGTCAACTGCTGGACTGATGTGTGTCAACTGTTGGACTGATGTGTTCAACTGATGGACTGATGTGTGTCAACTGATGGACTGATGTGTTAACTGCTGGACTGATGTGTTAACTGTGGACTGATGTGTTAACTGTTGGACTGATGTGTGTCAACTGTTGGACTGATGTGTGTCAACTGTTGGACTGATGTGTGTCAACTGTGGACTGATGTCAACTGTTGGACTGATATGTGTCAACTGCTTGGACTGATGTGTGTCAACTGTTGGACTGATGTGTGTCAACTGTTGGACTGATGTGTCAACTGCTGGACTGATGTGTCAACTGCTGGACTGATTGTCAACTGCTGGACTGATGTGTCAACTGTTGGACTGATGTGTGTCAACTGCTGGACTGATGTGGTTAACTGCTGGACTGATGTGTCAACTGTGGACTGATGTGTCAACTGCTGGACTGATGTGTGTCAACTGCTGGACTGAGTGTGTTAACTGCTGGACTGATGTGTCAACTGCTGGACTGATGTGTGTTAACTGCTGGACTGATGTGTAACTGCTGGACTGATGTGTTAACTGCTGGACTGATGTGTGTCAACTGCTGGACTGATGTGTCAACTGCTGGGCTGATGTCAACTGCTGGACTGATGTGTGTCAACTGCTGGACTGATGTGTGTCAACTGCTGGACTGATGTGTGTCAACTGTTGGACTGATGTGTGTCAACTGCTGGACTGATGTGTCAACTGTGGACTGATGTGTGTCAACTGTAGGACTGATGTGTGTCAACTGTTGGACTGATGTGTGTCAACTGTTGGACTGATGTGTGTTAACTGCTGGACTGATGTGTCAACTGTTGGACTGATGTGAGTCAACTGTTGGACTGATGTGTGTCACTGTTGGACTGATGTGTGTCAAACGTGTTTGGACTGATGTGTGTCAACTGCTGGACTGATGTGTCAACTGTTGGACTGATGTGTTCAACTGTTGGACTGATGTGTCAACTGTTGGACTGATGTGTGTCAACTGCTGGACTGATGTGTGTCAACTGCTGGACTGATGTGTGTCAACTGCTGGACTGATGTGTTCAACTGCTGGACTGATGTGTTAACTGCTGGACTGATGTGTAACTGCTGGACTGATGTGTTAACTGCTGGACTGATGTTAACTGCTGGACTGTGTTAACTGCTGGACTGATGTGTTAACTGCTGGACTGATGTGTTAACTGCTGGACTGATGTGTTAACTGCTGGACTGATGTGTTAACTGCTGGACTGATGTGTTAACTGCTGGACTGATGTGTTCAACTGCTGGACTGATGTGTCAACTGCTGGACTGATGTGTTAACTGCTGGACTGATGTGTGTCAACTGCTGGACTGATGTGTCAACTGCTGGACTGATGTGTCAACTGCTGGACTGATGTGTCAACTGCTGGACTGATGTGTCAACTGCTGGACTGATGTGTCAACTGCTGGACTGATGTGTCAACTGCTGGACTGATGTGTCAACTGCTTGTTGCTGCATATCAGACCGGGATAAAAAAATGTCTGCTGCTGCGTCCATACTCCCCCCTCTCCACCCATATAATTATGCAAGTGATAAGATTTGAAAGAAAGAGGAAGAAGGCAAACACTGGCTGTTGTGTAGGTTGTGGGTGTTTCGCTCATTGAAATGTTGCTTATAGAGCCTGCTGATGACACAGGGGTCTTGGTTTGACCCTCACGCGGACCACAGGTTGTATGCTAATCGGACTTAAAGACCTTGCTAGCGTATGACACACACACACACACACACACACACACACACACACACACACACACACACACACACACACACACACACACACACACACACACACACACACACACATATATATATATATATATATATATATATATGTACAGGCTTTAGCTTTTGGTATGATATAAGGATCTCCTGTTCACATGGCATCACTGTCGTCAACCCATATGGACTTCATTCCCAGTGTGAAGACACCATCTTGAAAACGGGAAACTGGAACTAAAACGCCTTTGTCGACCTGTGTTCAATCTGAGTCAGTACTGATGGGACGTCATTTCAAAAGATCGTTTGGAGGCTGATGAAAAAATAGATACAAAGAGCAAAAACAAGAAAAATATATTGTATTCACGATTGTATCAAATAGGCAAATAAAATGCCTCATTTACATCAAACTCACCCAAAGCTATTTTTGTTGCCATGCAACACCTGCTAGATTTTGTTTACACAAGAGAATCGACCTGTATCGGAAATAGAATCAAAACAAGTATTACTATAGATCAAAATCCGATTGGTTTTGTATATATATATATATATATCATATACATATATACATATACATAAATAAATATGTAAATATATATATATGTATAATATATATATATATATATTTATATATATCATATACATATATACATAAATATATATATACATATATATAAATATATATATACTACACGTCATTATTGAAGGGCCAGGAACGTTTTTGAGTCAATTTTTGAAAGGAGAAATAACCTATTTTCTCTTACTCTTTTCTCCAATTCGTTGCCGTAACTGAATGGATAAGAGCTCAGACAACAATGCAGTTTCCTTTCAGCACGTGTTTGGGGATTTGCCGATTTGCAATGGGGGCCCAAGGAAGACAATTTCCACACGAAATTGTCGAATCTTCAGCAGGGTCTCTCTGACGACGCAGGCAAGGTAGCGAGAAAATTCGCTTTGCACGTGCAAGGCAAGCCCTTTTTGAACACTACTCCAGCCAAAGTTGCCCGCAGACGAGGATAAAAAGGACCCGTTCTTGGTTCGTTTTAACCATGCTTGCAAGACGACGGATGACGGATGAGCAGCGGGGGAGAGCCCTCGCTCTGCTTGATGAAGGCCTAGCGCAGCGGGAAGTTGCTAGACGACTTGAAGTGTCGCATTCCACAATCCAGAGACTGCTGGAGCGCTTCAATGAGACTGGAGCAGTCCAGGAAAGGCGTCACACGGGTCGCCCCAGAGTAACGACAAGACAGCAAGACCGCTACCTTGCCCTCTCCGTCCTGAGGGAAAGGGCATCCACTGCGGTGACCTTGAGGGGTCAGCTGAGGGACGCAACAGGTGCTAACATCAGCTGCAGCACGGTGAGAAGACGGCTACATGAGGCAAACTTGAGGTCACTGAGACCGGCCGTCCGACCCGTGCTGTCACCGGTCAACAGAGTGCGCCGCATGACCTGGGCCAGGGAGCACGTGACCTGGACAAGGCAACAGTGGGCCCGGGTCTTGTTTTCGGATGAGTCCAGGTTCACCCTGACCTTTAACGATGGCCGGGCTCGGGTGTGGCGACGTCAAGGGGAGAGGTTCGCTGACGCCACTGTCCAAGAGCATAACCGGTACGGCGGCGGGTCGGTGATGGTGTGGGGTGGCATGAGCCGTGGTACCCGGACCCCCCTGCTCCCCATTGACGGCATCCTGAACGGGGTCCGGTACCGGGACGAGGTTCTGGCGGCCGTGGCACTGCCTGCACTTGTGGACCTTGGTCAAGGCGCCATCTTCCAGGACGACAATGCACCTGCGCATCGAGCACGCCTTGTGACCGACTTCCTGGAGCAGCATGAAGTCGTCTGTATGGCCTGGCCAGCGTGCTCACCTGACCTGAACCCAATTGAACACCTCTGGGATGTGCTCGGGAGGCGCATCAGGGACAACCACCCCCCACCGGGCACCCTGGCCAGGCTGGTCGACATCCTGCAGATCGAGTGGGCGGCCATCCCTCAGGACACACTCCGTACCCTTGTGGGGTCGATGCATCGGCGCTGTGAAGCATGCATCCAGGCTCGGGGCGGACCACACGCGATATTGAAAACAGATTGGCCAAATCCGACACTTTGTTTTTTGAAAAGGGGGGGATGTTCCTTTAAATGCATGTGCTGTTCACTAATGGGTCATTGTGCTAATTTCTTTTTCCAAAACAGGTGTGGAAATGATGAAATAAAACATAGAATCAATTCTAAATATTGTCAATTATTTCAACTTAAAATTAGAGAGGAAGGAAGAAGTGGCCCTTAAATTATGATTAGGAGTATATATACACACACACACATATATATATATATATATATATATATATATATATATATATATATATATATACTACACGTCATTATTGAAGGGCCAGGAACGTTTTTGAGTCAATTTTTTAAAGGAGAAATAACCTATTTTCTCTTACTCTTTTCTCCAATTCGTTGCCGTAACTGAATGGATAAGAGCTCAGACAACATTGCAGTTTCCTTTTGGCACGTGTTTGGGGATTTGCCGATTTGCAATGGGCGGCCCAAGGAAGACAATTTCCACACGAAATTGTCGAATCTTCAGCAGGGTCTCTCTGACGACGCAGGCAAGATAGCGACAAAATTCGCTTTGCACGTGCAAGGCAAGCCCTTTTTGAACACTACTCCAGCCAAAGTTGCCCGCAGACAGGATAAAAAGGACCCGTTCTTGGTTCGTTTTAACCATGCTTGCAAGACGACGGATGACGGATGAGCAGCGGGGGAGAGCCCTCGCTCTGCTTGATGAAGGCCTAGCGCAGCGGGAAGTTGCTAGACGACTTGAAGTGTCGCATTCCACAATCCAGAGACTGCTGGAGCGCTTCAATGAGACTGGAGCAGTCCAGGAAAGGCGTCACACAGGTCGACCCAGAGTAACGACAAGACAGCAAGACCGCTACCTTGCCCTCTCCGTCCTGAGGGAAAGGGCATCCACTGCGGTGACCTTGAGGGGTCAGCTGAGGGACGCAACAGGTGCTAACATCAGCTGCAGCACGGTGAGAAGACGGCTACATGAGGCAAACTTGAGGTCACGGAGACCGGCCGTCCGACCCGTGCTGTCACGGGTCAACAGAGTGCGCCGCATGACCTGGGCCAGGGAGCACGTGACCTGGACAAGGCAACAGTGGGCCCGGGTCTTGTTTTCGGATGAGTCCAGGTTCACCCTGACCTTTAACGATGGCCGGGGTCGGGTGTGGCGACGTCAAGGGGAGAGGTTCGCTGACGCCACTGTCCAAGAGCATAACCGGTACGGCGGCGGGTCGGTGATGGTGTGGGGTGGCATGAGCCGTGGTACCTGGACCCCCCTGCTCCCCATTGACGGCATCCTGAACGGGGTCCGGTACCGGGACGAGGTTCTGGCGGCCGTGGCACTGCCTGCGCTTGTGGACCTTGGTCAAGGCGCCATCTTCCAGGACGACAATGCACCTGCGCATCGAGCACGCCTTGTGACCGACTTCCTGGAGCAGCATGAAGTCGTCCGTATGGCCTGGCCAGCGTGCTCACCTGACCTGAACCCAATTGAACACCTCTGGGATGTGCTCGGGAGGCGCATCAGGGACAACCACCCCCCACCGGGCACCCTGGCCAGGCTGCTCGACATCCTGCAGATCGAGTGGGCGGCCATCCCTCAGGACACACTCCGTACCCTTGTGGGGTCGATGCATCGGCGCTGTGAAGCATGCATCCAGGCTCGGGGCGGACACACGCGATATTGAAAACAGATTGGCCAAATCTGACACTTTCTGTTTTTTGAAAAGGGGGGGATGTTCCTTTAAATGCATGTGCTGTTCACTAATGGGTCATTGTGCTTATTTCTTTTTCCAAAACAGGTGTGGAAATGATGAAATAAAACATAGAATCAATTCTAAACATTGTCAATTATTTCAACTTAAAATTAGAGAGGAAGGAAGAAGTGGCCCTTAAATTATGATTAGGAGTATATATATATATATATATATATATATATATATATATATATATATATATATATATATATATATATATATGACGTTTTATTGCTGTATAATTCGATACGATATATGAATTTTTAAAAAAGTCCAGATTACTACTTAATATTCATTTGATACACAATTTGAATTTGATAGAATATTCTTAGTCAATTGGGATCATGTCTATTTTTAGTTTTGTCTTTTGTTTGTCAGTTTTTTATTGCATCTTTAAAGCTGATCTCTTGTGAAATATTTATTTGATCTCCTTTAGACAATAAACAGGGCTAGGCCGAGATGTCTGACAAGGACATTGGAGAGTGCGTGTGTGTGTGTGTGTGTGTGTGTGTGTGTGTGTGTGTGTGTGTGTGTGTGTGTGTAAAATAGAGTGATCGAGAGAGGAGATAACTTTTAAAGCGAAATGGATAAGTCGATAGACATATCGATGGACAGACAAGCAGGCAGGCGGACGGACGGATGGAGAGATACATGATCGATACATGATTAAACAAATGAATCAACGAATAAAGGAATATATCGATACATGAATAGATGAATGGATAAAGGAACACACAAATTAAAGAAAAAGTTAACACTGTACTTCTATGTTCAGGAAGCAGTCCAGATTCATCATGCCAAGACAACGGAATCAGAAAGCCTTGTGCTCGCCTCTAGGAACCGGCCATCTCTGTGGTGACGGAAAGCCAGAGGAGGAAGACAGAGCGGTCAACCAGTTAAGACCCACTGGGGACAGACAGCAGAAAACTCGTAAGTCTATGAGACGTCAACCTGTGAGGATTAGGATGGAACCTCTGGCACTTCAACCTGTGATGATTAGGATGGAAGAAGAACGACAGAGGAAGATTAGACTCATTGATGCGTTTTGGCTAGCCGTGGGTTTGTGCATCATCTTAATGGATAAGGCATACACGGCTACGCTGTGTTCTAAGTGTGACAAGACTTGCTGTCGGCGTGTTTATTGGCTGTCGGTGGTGAGTCTTGTTTGGGGTTTGGTGGGTCTTGTTTGGTGTGTGCTTCGCATTGTCCTTGAGGCTCGCATCTGACGATCTACTGATATTTTAAGGACATCTTCCACATGATACTGTCGTGACTGGATTGGAAGCCGTTTTATTCAGTAGTTCCACCCATCCACACCACACAGCCATCCCAGTATATATAGGGTTTTGGTAGGCTCAGGAAGTCTACCAGATCATTGCTGGCAGATTTAGGGGAAGCGCATATGTAATGGCCTGAGTACGACGAATCCTTTTTGAACAAAATGCAAACTGGTGCTGTAACCCGCTAATGTCTTTTAAATGCTAAGACGTTGTCACAAGGAAACATGTTTTATTTCAAATTTATCTATGGAGTTTTGAAATCTGCTTGATTTTATTGACTTGTGGATCCATCCAATCGTGGATATATCAACTCTCAAACCGAACAAGTTGATTGGATGTTGGAAGTGTGGATTTGTTGATCTTTGGATTCATCCAACTTTAGATACGTTTTTTTCTTTTTAAACCAACTTGCGTTTATTGTTACTATTTTTACAAACATGTCAGACTGTTAGCTTTATGATGTGATATTGAGCTAAGTTTCAGCTTATTGAATATTTGACCACATTCCAAATTGCTTTTAAAAGCTGAAACTGAGACTTGTACACATCGCTGTGATTTTTTAAACGGCATTTCTTTAGAGTCGTGGTGCAGTATCTATGAATTGTCTGTCCAGAATAAATGCATCTAACAAAAGGCGCTATATCGCATTGTCTTTCTGTGTGTGAGTGCGTACGCGTGTATGTGTGTGTGTGTGCGAGTGTGTGTGTTTGGGTGACAGCGTGTGCGTGCATACGAGTATTTCCTTAGCACAATATCTACATGTAGTTAAAAACCAAATGCAGTGAAGGAACTATCAACCCCCTTCTTCCACCAAAAACATCAGCCTATCCTATCCTAGCCTTAGCCCTGATATGGCTCTACACTGTCGGCTGGGCTTTAAACAATAACAATAACAGCTGAAAGCCGGAATTAACTGAGTTCAGCATGGAAGAACCTAAATATCAAACCAATGGATGACAGCTGATGGAGTGTACATTCCAAAAGAATAGCACTAGACATCAACCAACAGACACCAATGGATGACAGCTGGAGTGTACATTCCAAAAGAACAGCACTAGACATCAACCAACAGACACCAATGGATGATAGCTGGAGTGTACATTCCAAAAGAACAGCACTAGACATCAACCAGTGTAGAACAATAACACCAATGAAAGTCGAAGGGAATTGTCTTTCCCGTGATGGCAGCAAGGCCAACAAAGCACTTTATGAATATCTGGATTTGTCAATCCGGAAAGGAGGCAGTTCAGGACTGTGTGCCCATGTAGATCATGCCACGATGATTTGGGAAACTACCCGAAGAGTTGTTCTTCTTGGCGTACGCTGCTACACAATCATCTGAGTCCGGGCGATGAATGCAGCCATTTTTTCCAGCTCCTGTCTGCAGCCATGGAGTTTGGTTGTCAGCGGAGTGTCTGTCGGCCACACGTCCTGTCTTGCCACCTGGTGAAGGGGACATCTTTGGAGTATATGCTCCGTGGTTTGGGTTCGCATAATGGCTACTATTAAATTTTCATCAAGTTCGGGTACCCGAAGAGTGAAAATAGAGGAATCGGACCTCGATATGGTGTGGTTTGATTTGGTACATGCATATGGATTAGTTGCGCACAAGATGATTAAGCTGGCTCTCCAAATGCACCATGTCTTTCAGCCACCCCAATGAAAAAAATGGCTAAAGTACTTTAATGGCTACTCGATGCAGTTTTCCACAACAAAACGGACGACCAGCTGGATCAATTTGGATTGGAAGCGGGCATTGCAACGAACTTGGCAATGTCTTCAGTATTGTTCCCGTTGGCAAGGGAGGCCATCTTGAATGCAGCAATGAGTTCAGGCCAGACACAGACAGGCAGACACACAGGAAGGCAGACACGCAGGCAGACACACAGACAGATACACAGACAGACACACAGACAGATACACAGACAAGCAGACACACAGACAGACACAAAGACAAAGAATGTGCGTGGAGGAGATGACAACTAGGGTCAAAGTTTATTCACAGGCTTGAGTGTACCCTAGCTCAGCGCACGTGTGTGTGTGTGTGTGTGTGTGTCTATGTGTGTGTGTGTGACAGGTACAGGATTCCTGCCTCCCGCCCCGTCACCCCCCTCCCTGGCAGTATGCATGTGCTTTGTGTCCTGGAGATTTTTGTTGATTGTTCCTTTGGTGAACGAGGAGTGTGCGCGCTTTGGTTTGATTTTTGGATGAAGATTTGGCGCCTTAAAGACATTATTATTACTATCATTATTATTATTATTATTATCTTTATTATTATTATTACTATCATTATTATATTATTATTATTGATATTGTTGTTCTTGTTGGTGGTGGTTACTTTTATTTTTATTATTATTATTATCATCATTATTATTATTATTATTGTTATCGTTATTATTACTATTATTATTATTATATTATTATTATTAATATTGTTGCCCTTGCTGTTGTTGGTGGTGGTGTTATTATTATTATTATCATTGTTATTATTCATTATTCATGCTTAAAATCGAAAGATGGCACGCTTATGGAAAAAGGCAAAATATTAGATGGGGGGAGTACATTAAAGACCTTTTTGAGGATGACAGAAACGAAGAACACATTATATAAAAGAACTTTGAAGGACCACCCATAATGAAAGATGAAGTTAGAGCAGCACTGAAAAAGATGAAACCAGGAAAAGCCCCAGGACCAGACAACATTACTACAGAGATGATTGAAGCCCTGGATGAATTTGGCATAGAAAAAATAAGTCCTCCTAAATGAAATTTATGACACTGGAAAAATCCCCAAAGATATGTCAAAATCAATTTTCATTGCACTTGTAAAGAAGACAGAATGCGAACTCCATCGCACAATCAATTTGATGAGTCATGTAACAAAAATCCTGATAAGAATAATCATGATGAGGACAAGGAATAGAATCAAAAGAGAAATAGCAGAAAAACAGTGGATTTGTGGAAGGGAAAGGAACTATTAATTTCATATACGTCCTAAGAACTATCACAGAGAGGTCAATTGAGATAAATAAGGATTTGTATTTATGCTTTGTTGACTATACCAAGGCTTTCGATCGGGTACGAGATGAAGAATTGATCAACCAACTGGAGAGACTCAAATGTCGATGGAAAAGATCTACGAATAATCAGGAATATGTACTGGGAACAAACAGCTGCAATGAGAATAGAAAACAATATAAGCTCTTTTCAAAACATCAAAAGAGGAGTCAGACAGGGCTGTGTTGTCACCAGATCTGTTTTCGCTATATAGCGAAAACATCATGAGAAACCCAGAAGAAGACCCTGGATTAAAGGTTGGAGGGAAAATGATAAACAACATTCGGTACGCAGATGACACCGTGCTAATTGCAGAAAATGAAAGGGACCTACAAAACCTTGTGAATATACTAGAAACAGAAAGCAAAGGTAAGGGGTTGGAACTAAACAGCAGGAAGACCGAAGTCATGGTGATCAGTAAAAAACATGAAATCCCCTCCTGCAAAATAACAGCAAATGGCACAACCTTGACACAGGTTAATAAGTTCAAATACCTGGGAACGGTCATTTCATCAGACGGCAGATGCACATCGGAAATAGCTGGCAGAATCGGCCAAGCCAAAATAGCATTCAAGAAGATGACAAGCATTCTTACCAACAAACGCCTATCAATTAACATCTGAAAGAGAGTCCTTGAATGTTGTATAGAACCAATACTGTTGTACGGATGCGAGGCGTGGACAGTCAGCAAGCAAAGCCAGAGCAGGATCGAGGCAGCCGAGATTTGGTTTCTCAGAAGAATGTTGAGAGTACCATGGACAGCAAAGAAAACAAACGAGACAGTCTTGATGGAGGCAGACACAAGTAGATCACTCATAAGGAAGATTAGGAAAAGACAAGCAACATTTATAGGCCATTTTATGAGGAAGGAGGATTTGGAGCACCTGGTCACAACGGGAATGCTGGAGGGAAAGAGAGCACCAGGTAGACCCAGGGAGAGAATGCTGGACGGACTTGCAGAATGGCTGAGGATGAAGAGGGTGGGGGAGATGCTGGTGGCAACGAGAGATAGAAATGGCTGGAAGTCCATGGTCGCCAACGCCATGCGGCAGGGCACATGATGATGATGATGATTATTGTTAGCTTCATTATCATTGCTATGTTTTTATTATTATTATTATTATTATTATGTTAGATCTATTCCCTCACAGGGCATCAGTGACATCACCTCATTTAAATTACTCCGAGAGTGAAGAAATTCTTTCTATAAAGTGATAGAGAAACTGCTAATAGCCCAAGTTCGGATCTATTGATTTCAACATCTACCCTCACCATAGAGAAAGACATGTTTTCTGTCCAACATAATATGCATCATTCATCGTGGTGATGTCAGATTATTATTTCATTTTGAACTCTCTCTCTCTCTCTCTCCCTCCCTCTCTCCCTCTCTCCCTCTATCACTCGGTCGGTCTGTCTGTCTGTCTGTCTGTCTGTCTGTCTGTCTGTCTGTGTTCTTTTTCTTTAAGTTTCATGATGTCGCTCCAAGTATGTATGACAGATGTGCGAGTTTTTCAGAATGTTTTTCTTTTTTTTTTTCAGTCGAGCAAACACGGACTTGTCCATCTTCAATAAACCCTTTTTGCATACATTCCACAAATCGCAGATTTTAACTAACACGCAAAGTGATGCTCAAAACGAATGAGTTTTACACCGAAGCTGTTATGTTAAGTTTTGAAATGTGTACAGAGTACTTGACTGTGGCGACAGTGTTTTTAAGCGTTCCGATATTCTTTGGGTGTGTGTATGCACGTTTGTACTGCTCACTCTGTGCAAGCCTTCTGTCGCTGCACAGTCTGCACACTCCGTCTTCGATGAGTGTGGAAACTGGCTGTTTTCATGTCTTTACTAGCCAGCCACTGACATGACTTACGTAAACTCAGGCGTGCGTGTTTGACGTTATGTTTGTGATAACAGACCACAATATTGAGCCACTGACAGTTATACACACATACTGACCTGGGAGATGGGAAAACAATCTCCACCCTTTACCCACCAGGTGGAGATGTGAAGACGGATCAAACCCAGGGCCTTCTGAATGGCAGCCCAACGTCTACCCACCTGACAACAGCGATGGTCCATACACATGCTGTAGAGTCAGGAACTGGTCAAACTATGTGTGGACCTGAACTACAGTCTTACACTCTGTTTACTACATTTACCATTATCATACACAATACTTAGTTTGCAAGCTCACTGAATATAGATTATCTGGTCAGCATTGTTTATCATAGATACTGATTTTTTGAAGATTCAGAAATTTCAGGAACTTGAACTCGATTCATTTTAAAGTCGTTATTTAACATCTTCACAAAATTGTTTGTTATAGAAACAATCTGCTCAGAGCGGTTTGTAGTTCTTTTTCAAGAGGGAGTCACTGCACTCGGAAAACTCCATATGCGCTCCACCGAAATTTGCCAGCAATTACCTGACAGACTTCCGGTGCCTGCGCAAAACACTACACGCTGGCAAGGTCTTGAAATGGGGAAAGGGGGAAGAGGGACCTATTAAACAGTAAGCTGACACCACCATAGTGATGTAAACATTAAGATGGGCAGCCAACAGGCCAGTGGACCTATTAAACAGTAAGCTGACACCACCATAGTGATGTAAACATTAAGATGGGCAGCCAACAGGCCAGTGGACCTATTAAACAGTAAGCTGACACCACCAGAATGATGTAAACATTAAGATGGGCAGCCAACAGGCCAGTAGACCTATTAAACAGTAAGCTGACACCACCAGAATGATGTAAACATTAAGATGGGCAGCCAACAGGCCAGTAGACCTATTAAACAGTAAGCTGACACCACCAGAATGATGTAAACATTAAGATGGGCAGCCAACAGGCCAGTAGACCTATTAAACAGTAAGCTGACACCACCAGAATGATGTAAACATTAAGATGGGCAGCCAACAGGCCAGTAGACCTATTAAACAGTAAGCTGACACCACCAGAATGATGTAAACATTAAGATGGGCAGCCAACAGGCCAGTAGACCTATTAAACAGTAAGCTGACACCACCAGAATGATGTAAACATTAAGATGGGCAGCCAACAGGCCAGTAGACCTATTAAACAGTAAGCTGACACCACCAGAATGATGTAAACATTAAGATGGGCAGCCAACAGGCCAGTAGACCTATTAAACAGTAAACTGACACCACCAGAATGATGGAAACATTAAGATGGGCAGCCAACAGGCCAGTGGGCCTATCAAACAGTAAGCTGACACCACCAGAATGATGGAAACATTAAGATGGGCAGCCAGCAGGCCAGTGGACCTATCAAACACTAAGCTGACACCACCAGAATGATGTAAACATTAAGATGGGCAGCCAACAGGCCAGTGGACCTATCAAACAGTAAGCTGACACCACCAGAATGATGGAAACATTAAGATGGGCAGCAAACAGGTCAGTGGACCTATCAAACAGTAAGCTGACACCACCAGAATGATGGAAACATTAAGATGGGCAGCCAACAGACCAGTTTTTAATGTTGCGGGCTGGGATTGAACTCAAGGTATTAGATCCTGAGTCCGTGACTCTGCCAACTAGCCTGCAGAGCAGTTGAACTGAACCAAACGCAGACATTTAGGACAGGGTGAAGATGGAAGGGGCAGTCAGTGACAGTGTCACAGACACAGATGTCGGTGATGTCGGCTGATTGAGTTCTGGCACCACCAGCACGATTACCTGACACGTTGACCTCAGGAAGACAGAAACAACGTGACGTCACAGACTGGGGGTGGTACCATAATCAATGTTGTACGTACTAGTACTGCGTGACACTAGTACTACCTGACACTAGTGAAATGGTGTCCTAGTACTGTGTGACACTAGTGAAATGGTGTCCTAGTACTGCGTGACACTAGTGAAATGGTGTCCTAGTACTGTGTGACACTAGTGAAATGGTGTCCTAGTACTGTGTGACACTAGTGAAATGGTGTCCTAGTACTGCGTGACACTAGTGAAATGGTGTCCTAGTACTGCGTGACACTAGTGAAACGGTGTCCTAGTACTGTGTGACACTAGTGAAATGATGTCCTAGTACTGCGTGACACTAGTGTCATGGTGTCCTAGTACTGTGTGACTCTAGTGAAATGGTGTCCTAGTACTGTGTGACACTAGTGAAATGGTGTCCTAGTACAGTCTGACTAGTGAAATGGTGTCCTAGTACTGTGTGACACTAGTGAAATGGTGTCCTAGTACTGTGTGACACTAGTGAAATGGTGTCCTAGTACTGTGTGACATTAGTGAAATGGTGTCCTAGTACTCTGTGACACTAGTGTCATGGTGTCCTAGTACAGTCTGACTAGTGAAATGGTGTCCTAGTACTGTGTGACACTAGTGAAATGGTGTCCTAGTACTGTGTGACACTAGTGAAATGGTGTCCTAGTACTGTGTGACACTAGTGAAATGGTGTCCTAGTACTGTGTGACACTAGTGAAATGGTGTCCTAGTACTGCGTGACACTAGTGAAATGGTGTCCTAGTACTGTGTGACACTAGTGAAATGGTGTCCTAGTACTGTGTGACTAGTGAAATGGTGTCCTAGTACTCTGTGACACTAGTGAAATGGTGTCCTAGTACTGAGGTTAGTCAACCGCCTACGGATCTAGACCTACATTTGGCAGTTAATCAAGGCAGTGATTTATCTGTGCCAATTCCGTTACTGATGAGTCCACTATGAGAATCAAGTTATTCCTGCCCGAAAATAAAGCGCTGGGTTTTCAAAGTCCAAAATGAAGTCAAATTTTAAATATGGATCAAAGATATTGTGAATCACATGTTCTGGCACAAAGATCGTCACAGACACTCACTGTCTGACAGACCTCGACATCGACATAACAGCTGGCTTGACAGACTGCCCTTAGGTAATAGATCACATCTTATTTTGATTTCAGAAAGTAATTACCTCGCAAATTCCTATTCTCTCTCTCTCTTTCTCTGTCTCTCTCTCTGTCTCTGTCTGTCGGTCTGTCTCTCTCTCTCTCCTCTCTCTCTCTCTTTCTCTCTCTCTCTCTCTCTCTCTCTCTCTTTCTGACTCATTCTCTCATTTTCTCTCACTCTCTCGTTCTCTCTGTGTGTGTATAGAATAGCAACGGCAAGTTTGAAAAATGGCTTCTAGCCAATAGCTTTTACCGTTGGAAAATAAAGCGTCATTGTCATTGTCATTG
>JAPXFY010000019.1:75333776-75341276 GCA_030674185.1 Monoplex corrugatus
TTACTGCTATCTAAAATGTGACCAGAAATATCAACGTTATGGATCATCATGTTTTCACCCCTCCTCCTCCCCCCCCCCCCCCACCATAAAAAATGAAACAAAACAAAAAAATAAAAAAAATAAAATCAGTCATGTAAAATCCAACAGCATTAGGTAGTTATATGGCTATCTTTTATCCAAAACATACGATGACAAAGACATTAATTACTGTCTATCATATCATAGCTATACCCTTGTCCATTGTGTGTAGCTGTAGGTTTTTATGTAACAGAAGACTGTTAGTTTAGTTATGCCTTTTGTTGTTGTTGTTGTTGGTGTTGTTGTTGTTGTTGTTGTTGATTGCATCTCCTTCAAGGTGTAATTCAGCGAGTGATATTTCTCAGTTTTCAGAATGAAAGCCACACTACTGCTCCGCTGACATTTGGGTTATGACTTCCTTAAATTAGATTGTTGAGCCCAGAATAGCCTCCCCTTTCAAGCATCCATGGTAACAATCAGAGTTATCACTCTTTATTGGCATCCGCCATTCACATTTAGTTCACGCAGAGACCAGCTCTCGTGAATGGTCCGTCATAACGATTGGCTGAAGCGGAAACATTTCAGTGAGGTGGGGGTGAGTTGCATGAATCAGAAAGAGAGGCCGACGTAATTTGGACCCCCCCAAAAAAGTCAATCTCTTCTTCTGAGCTTTCACGGTTTTTGGGTTTATTTTTCTTGCTGGAAGCACTGCTGTTTTCTTTCACCTTTGCCTTGTTCACCCTGTTGTCCACAAATGATGTAATGGCTCGCAGGAACTGGAATGATCTATGGAGTTGTGATAACAGGAGAAACCTGATTTGTGGCAGTGTCTTTGTCTGTTTTATGCGTTCTGCTTGTCTGCCTCTGGATTAGGCTAACATAATGTCTTTGATTGACTGGTCTAAATGATATGAACAGACTAACGAACGAATGAGCAGGCGAACGAACGATTGAACGAACGAACGTACGAACAAGCGATCGAACGAACGAACTGAGTAACTTGTTATCAAACAAACTAACCAGCTGAGCAACTAACTGATTATCTAACTAACTTGTTAACTAAGAGACTAAGTAACTTTTAAATAGTTGAGCGACAATCTTCCTATCTATCTATTTACCTATATATCTCACCAACAAGCAATATGTCTAGCTACCTGTCTATTTACTCACTTACTTACCATCTACCTGCCTAAGTAACCAGCCACCAATTTACCTATCTACTTACTTAGCTACTTACCTACCTACCTACCTACCTACCTACCTACCTACCTACCTACCTACCTACCTACCTATCTACCTACCTACCTAAAACTAAATTGTAGGTCGTTGAGCAAATTCACGTAAATGCACATGATAGAAGTTACGTGCCCCTTGAAACTATCTCAAAATGTGATCATGTCATTTCTAAGTAAAAAAAAAAAAGATAAAAAAAAACCTATTCCAAGTACTGCCAAAGCGGCAGCCAAAAGTACCATAACTACGACTGACAGCACTATGATCAGTAGTACCCTTGCTGCCAGCATCACAACAAGATTCAACACTACCACTACCACCAACATCATTTATCCATCCTTGCTATCAGTCAATCCAGCCAGCCACCCAGCCATCAATCAATAAGTCACTCACTCACTCACTCACTCACTCACTCACTCACTCACTCACTCACTCAATCAATCAATCAATCAGTCAGTCAATCAATCAGTCAGTCAGTCAGTGAATCAACCAACCAACCAACCAACCAACCAACCAACCACTCACTTACTCACTCACTCACTCACCCACTCACCCACTCACCCACTCACTCACTCACTCACTCAGTCAATCAATGACTACTGAGACAAAAATAAGGTGTCATCATCATCATCATCATCCTCATCATCCTCATCCTCATCATCATCATCATCATCATCATCATCGTCATCGTCATCGTCGTCGTGGTTGTTGTCGTCGTCGTCGTCGTCACCATCATCATCATCATCATCATCATCATCATCATCATCATCATCATCATCATCATCATCAATCAATCAATCAATCAATCATTCAATCAACAATCAATCAATCAATCAATTAACCAATCAATCAATCAATCAATCGATCAAATCACTACACATTTGGGAAGAAAATCAGGCCAGCTCATTACGCCCCAGCAGAGAATTTTGTATTTGCCATTATCCTAATCTTTAAAGATTTACTGCCTTCTCCTGGAATGCCAGAGCCAGCGATAGTCCTGCTGATTTCACATTCAGGATTCGTTCAAGTGCCTCTCTCTCGTAGTAAAAGCTTGTTGCTATGGTTGTTGACAAAGTCGGTTGTCATCTGCACACGGTGTGTTCCCAGTGGTATGTTGACTCAGTGGATCAGAGAGCACGCAGATAACACAGGGACAGTAATCCACATGGTCCACCTTCACACAGGACACAAGGTTTTAGCGGGCTGACTGGCTGTTTTCATACAGACATGGACACAATGTTATAGCGTGCTGACTGGCTGTTTTCATACAGACATAGACACAAGGTTATAGCGGACTGACTGGCTGTTTTCATACAGACATAGACACAAGGTTATAGCGGACTGACTGGCTGTTTTCATACAGACATAGACACAAGGTTATAGCGTGCTGACTGGCTGTTTTCATACAGACATGGACACAAGGTTATAGCGGACTGACTGGCTGTTTTCATACAGACATGGACACAAGGTTATAACGTGCTGACTGGCTGTTTTCATACAGACATGGACACAGGGTTATATCGTGCTGACTGGCTGTTTTCATACAGACATGGACACAAAGTTATAACGGGCTGACTGGCTGTTTTCATACAGACATGGACACAAAGTTATAGCGGACTGACTGGCTGTTTTCATACAGACATAGACACAAGGTTATAGCGTGCTGACTGGCTGTTTTCATACAGACATGGACACAGAGTTATAGCGGACTGACTGGCTGTTTTCATACAGACATGGACACAAGGTTATAGCGGATTGACTGGCTGTTTTCATACAGACATGGACACAAAGTTATAGCGTGCTGACTGGCTGTTTTCATACAGACATGGACACAAGGTTATAGCGTGCTGACTGGCTGTTTTCATACAGACATGGACACAGAGTTATAGCGGGCTGACTGGCTGTTTTCATACAGACATGGACACAAGGTTATAGCGGACTGACTGGCTGTTTTCATACAGACAGGGACACAAAGTTATAGCGTGCTGACTGGCTGTTTTCATACAGACATGGACACAAGGTTATAGCGGACTGACTGGCTGTTTTCATACAGACATGGACACAAGGTTATAGCGTGCTGACTGGCTCTTTTCATACAGACATGGACACAAAGTTATAGCGTGCTGACTGGCTGTTTTCATACAGACATGGACACAGAGTTATAGCGTGCTGACTGGCTGTTTTCATACAGACATGGACACAAAGTTATAGCGGACTGACTGGCTGTTTTCATACAGACATGGACACAAGGTTATAGCGGACTGACTGGCTGTTTTCATACAGACATGGACACAAAGTTATAGCGTGCTGACTGGCTGTTTTCATACAGACATGGACACAAGGTTATAGCGGACTGACTGGCTGTTTTCATACAGACATAGACACAAGGTTATAGCGTGCTGACTGGCTGTTTTCATACAGACATGGACACAAAGTTATAACGGGCTGACTGGCTGTTTTCATACAGACATGGACACAAGGTTATAGCGTGCTGACTGGCTGTTTTCATACAGACATGGACACAAAGTTATAACGGGCTGACTGGCTGTTTTCATACAGACATGGACACAAGGTTATAGCGTGCTGACTGGCTCTTTTCATACAGACATGGACACAAAGTTATAGCGTGCTGACTGGCTGTTTTCATACAGACATGGACACAAGGTTATAACGGGCTGACTGGCTGTTTTCATACAGACATGGACACAAGGTTATAGCGTGCTGACTGGCTGTTTTCATACAGACATGGACACAAGGTTATAGCGGACTAACTGGCTGTTTTCATACAGACATGGACACAAGGTTATAACGGGCTGACTGGCTGTTTTCATACAGACATGGACACAAGGTTATAGCGTGCTGACTTGCTGTTTTCATACAGACATGGACACAAGGTTATAGCGTGCTGACTGGCTGTTTTCATACAGACATGGACACAAAGTTATTAGCGTGCTGACTGGCTGTTTTCATACAGACATGGACACAAGGTTATAGCGTGCTGACTGGCTGTTTTCATACAGACATGGACACAAGGTTATAGCGTGCTGACTGGCTGTTTTCATACAGACATGGACACAAAGTTATAGCGTGCTGACTGGCTGTTTTCATACAGACATGGACACAAAGTTATAGCGTGCTGACTGGCTGTTTTCATACAGACATGGACACAAGGTTATAGCGTGCTGACTGGCTGTTTTCATACAGACATGGACACAAGGTTATAGCGTGCTGACTGGCTGTTTTCATACAGACATGGACACAAGGTTATAGCGTGCTGACTGACTGTTTTCATACAGACATGGACACAAGGTTATAGCGGACTGACTGGCTGTTTTCATACAGACATGGACACAGGGTTATAGCGTGCTGACTGGCTGTTTTCATACAGACATGGACACAAAGTTATAGCGTGCTGACTGGCTGTTTTCATACAGACATGGACACAAGGTTATAGCGTGCTGACTGGCTGTTTTCATACAGACATAGACACAAGGTTATAGCGGACTGACTGGCTGTTTTCATACAGACATGGACACAAGGTTATAGCGTGCTGACTGGCTGTTTTCATACAGACATGGACACAAGGTTATAACGGGCTGACTGGCTGTTTTCATACAGACATGGACACAAAGTTATAGCGTGCTGACTGGCTGTTTTCATACAGACATGGACACAAGGTTATAACGGGCTGACTGGCTGTTTTCATACAGACATAGACACAAAGTTATAGCGTGCTGACTGGCTGTTTTTCATACAGACATGGACACAAGGTTATAGCGTGCTGACTGGCTGTTTTCATACAGACATGGACACAAGGTTTATAACGGGCTGACTGGCTGTTTTCATACAGACATGGACACAAAGTTATAGCGTGCTGACTGGCTGTTTTCATACAGACATGGACACAAGGTTATAGCGGACTGACTGGCTGTTTTCATACAGACATGGACACAAAGTTATAGCGTGCTGACTGGCTGTTTTCATACAGACATGGACACAAAGTTATTAGCGTGCTGACTGGCTGTTTTCATACAGACATGGACACAAAGTTATAGCGTGCTGACTGGCTGTTTTCATACAGACATAGACACAAGGTTATAGCGGACTGACTGGCTGTTTTCATACAGACATGGACACAAGGTTATAGCGTGCTGACTGGCTGTTTTCATACAGACATGGACACAAGGTTATAACGGGCTGACTGTCTTTTTTTAATACAGACATGGACACAAAGTTATAGCGTGCTGACTGGCTGTTTTCATACAGACATGGACACAAGGTTATAACGGGATGACTGGCTGTTTTCATACAGACATAGACACAAAGTTATAGCGTGCTGACTGGCTGTTTTCATACAGACATGGACACAAGGTTATAGCGTGCTGACTGGCTGTTTTCATACAGACATGGACACAAGGTTATAACGGGCTGACTGGCTGTTTTCATACAGACATGGACACAAAGTTATAGCGTGTTGACTGGCTGTTTTCATACAGACATGGACACAAGGTTATAGCGGACTGACTGGCTGTTTTCATACAGACATGGACACAAAGTTATAGCGTGCTGACTGGCTGTTTTCATACAGACATGGACACAAAGTTATAGCGTGCTGACTGGCTGTTTTCATACAGACATGGACACAAAGTTATAGCGTGCTGACTGGCTGTTTTCATACAGACATGGACACAGAGTTATAGCGTGCTGACTGGCTGTTTTCATACAGACATGGACACAAGGTTATAGCGTGCTGACTGGCTGTTTTCATACAGACATGGACACAAGGTTATAGCGGACTGACTGGCTGTTTTCATACAGACATGGACACAAGGTTATAGCGTGCTGACTGGCTGTTTTCATACAGACATGGACACAAGGTTATAGCGTGCTGACTGGCTGTTTTCATACAGACATGGACACAAGGTTATAGCGTGCTGACTGGCTGTTTTCATACAGACATGGACACAAGGTTATAGCGGACTGACTGGCTGTTTTCATACAGACATGGACACAAGGTTATAGCGTGCTGACTGGCTGTTTTCATACAGACATGGACACAAGGTTATAACGGGCTGACTGGCTGTTTTCATACAGACATGGACACAAGGTTATAGCGGACTGACTGGCTGTTTTCATACAGACATGGACACAAAGTTATAGCGTGCTGACTGGCTGTTTTCATACAGACATGGACACAAGGTTATAGCGGACTGACTGGCTGTTTTCATACAGACATGGACACAAGGTTATAGCGTGCTGACTGGCTGTTTTCATACAGACATGGACACAAGGTTATAACGTGCTGACTGGCTCTTTTCATACAGACATGGACACAAAGTTATAGCGTGCTGACTGGCTGTTTTCATACAGACATGGACACAAGGTTATAGCGTGCTGACTGGCTGTTTTCATACAGACATGGACACAAGGTTATAGCGGACTGACTGGCTGTTTTCATACAGACATGGACACAAGGTTATAGCGTGCTGACTGGCTGTTTTCATACAGACATAGACACAAAGTTATAGCGTGCTGACTGGCTGTTTTCATACAGACATGGACACAAGGTTATAGCGTGCTGACTGGCTGTTTTCATACAGACATAGACACAAGGTTATAGCGTGCTGACTGGCTGTTTTCATACAGACATAGACACAAGGTTATAGCGTGCTGACTGGCTGTTTTCATACAGACATGGACACAAGGTTATAGCGGACTGACTGGCTGTTTTCATACAGACATGGACACAAGGTTATAGCGTGCTGACTGGCTGTTTTCATACAGACATAGACACAGAGTTATAGCGTGCTGACTGGCTGTTTTCATACAGACATGGACACAAAGTTATAGCGTGCTGACTGGCTGTTTTCATACAGACATGGACACAAGGTTATAGCGTGCTGACTGGCTGTTTTCATACAGACATGGACACAAAGTTATAGCGTGCTGACTGGCTGTTTTCATACAGACATAGACACAAAGTTATAGCGTGCTGACTGGCTGTTTTCATACAGACATGGACACAAAGTATGATGTTTCCAGTTCAGTTCCAATCTGCACCATTAACATGAAAATGGCCAGTTTGCTGTATATCGTGATAGTCGAATCATTCTGGTAGGGTCAGCTCAATGATTCATATCTCTTGGTTTTATCAACAATGTTCCTGTTCTGAAAATAAGATACACACACACACATGTCATTTACACGTTACCAAGATTTTTCCAGCGGTAGGTTGATAAAATACCAATA
>JAPXFY010000020.1:0-7500 GCA_030674185.1 Monoplex corrugatus
GTGTGTGTGTGTGTGTGTTTGTGTGCATGTGTGTGTGTGTGTGTGTGTATGTGTGTGTGTGAGTGTGTGTGCATGTGTGTGTGTATGTGTGTGTGTGTGTGTGTGTGTAAATGTGTGTGTGTGTATATGTGTGTGTATGTGTGTGTGTATGTGTGTATGTGTGTGTGTATGTGTGTGTGTATATGTGTGTGTGTTTATGTGTGTGTGTGAAGGGGGGTCTGTGTCTGTCTGTGTCTGTCTATTTGTCTACCTGCCTGTCTGCCTGCCTATCTACTTGTCTACTTGCCTGCCTGCTTGTCTGCCTCTCTACCTGCCTGCATGCCTGCATGCCTGCCTGCCTATCAACCTGCCTGCCTGTCTACTTGCTGGCTGCCTGCCTATCTACTTGTCTACTTGCCTGCCTGCCTGTCTACTTGCCTAACAACATCAGAGAATAAAATGTAATAACAATGGTAATAAGTCATTCTTGTATAGCGCTGTTCTGCACACTCGTTTGGACTCACTGTGCATCACACGTTTTACAATAACACAGAGTGTAATCCATACAGTAACACTGACATATCACACATATACACACACCTCAAAATACACACATCAATACACGTGTACAAATGACTGCATCAAACTGCACACATGATTACACGTGCACAAATGAACACACACACTTACAATGTCCAGCCATACATAGACATATGCCTATGGTCATACCGTATACGTACATGTATGATTACTCAATGCGATTTTCTCTGAAATTCTTTGTCCTCTATTAATGTTTGGATCAGTAGCAGTTCTAAACTATGGCCAGGACAGTCTATGAAAGTCTCACCTGTCTCACCTGTCGGCGTCACCGGGTTCGGTGTTGGTCGCTGCACATCTGGATGCCACCATCTCCCTCCAGGCCGCTCTGTCTTGGATTTGTGGACAATTTCTTGAATAGTTAGGCCACTGATGTTGGTTATGTTCTCGATGTTTTTCCTTTTAAGATGGTTGCCATGAGGTCCGTGTTCTTGTTGCGTGACACATGGCCAATGTACATGTATTTTAGTCTTCTCTTGTTGATGTTTGCTAGTAGTTTTCTGGTGATATCAAGTTCTTCCAGGACACTTTCATTAGTTCTTCTGTCTGTCCATTTGACACGTAGTAGTCTCCAATAAAACCACGTCTCTGCTTCCTCAATCCTTCTGCCTCAATTCTTCTCAATTCTATGAAAGTAAGGAGAAAAATAGCCCTATCAGTAGAACTTGGAGTTTAGAGTGTGGAGGGTGTTCAAGATGGTTTGATCACATTCTATATGTGCCACACCCAAAATCTGCCAGCAGTTATCCAGCAGACTCCTCAAGCCTGCGCAAAACTCCATGCACCAGCAAGGTCTTGAACTGGGGAGTGGGCAGAGGCCTATGAGAGACTAAGCAGACACCACCAGATGACTGAAGCATGAAAGGGGGCAGCGAGCACGTCGAATTACAACTCCACAGCGACATCACTGTCATCCCCCACCACCCCCCGTTCTCATCATCGTAGCGTTGTGAAAAATTTCCCAGATTCTGTGAACCTTCATCAGCTGCTCTCATGATGATCTCATTTGCAGTGGGTTGGGAGGTGTGTTGGACAGCTGAAATGAGTGGCCAGGGGGTAATGACACAGGAGGGGTGTTGGACAGCTGAAATGAGCGGCCAGGGGGTAATGATACAGGAGATGTGTTGGATAGTTGAAATGAGCGGCCAGGGGGTAATGACAGAGGAGGTGTGTTAGACAGCTGAAATGAGCGGCCAGGGGGTAATGACACAGGAGGTGTGTTAGACAGCTGAAATGAGCGGCCAGGGGTAATGACACAGGAGGTGTGTTGGACAGCTGAAATGAGCGGCCAGGGGGTAATGACACAGGAGGTGTGTTAGACAGCTGAAATGAGCGGCCAGGGGGTAATGACACAGCAGGGGTGTTGGACAGCTGAAATGAGCGGCCAGGGGGTAATGACACAGGAGATGTGTTGGACAGCTGAAATGAGCGGCCAGGGGGTAATGACACAGGAGGGATGCTGAAGATTGGGACAGAAAGTAAAGGACAGGTCCGTCCTGACGAAAAGTTGCAAATGCATAAATGTATGCATGCCCGATATACTTTATGGAGCATTATAATCCAAACGTGGCAATCTGCTATCAGGATTTGTTGGTTGTTTATCATCGGATTTTCTGCAAGTATTAACTACAAACTAAAATACAAATAAGTTTTTAACGACAAACTGTTTTGAAATATGACAACTGATAATATTCACATTCTGTTTTGGCTGTCGTAACGGTCAACTATCGTCCTTGTTTCACATCAAATTTTCTTTCAACTGACGCTTCTTCAAGGTCATAATGACCTTAAAAAGTACAGAATCAGGACTTTCTGTCATCAATATTTGTATAAAAAAAGAAGATAGAATCATCTGACCGCCCCCTTTTCTATTTATTCGTTTATTTATTCATTAATTCATTGATTTGTTTATTTATTCATTAATTCATTGACTTGTTTATTTATTCATTAATTCATTGACTTGTTTATTTATTTATTCATTCATTGACTTGTTTATTTATTCATTCATTCATTGACTTGTTTATTTATTCATTCATTCATTGACTTGTTTATGTATTCATTCATTCATTGACTTGTTTATTTATTCATTCATTCATTGACTTGTTTATTTATTCATTAATTCATTGACTTGTTTATTTATTTATTCATTCATTGATTTGTTTATTTATTCATTCATTGACTTGTTTATTTATTCATTCATTGACTTGTTTATTTATTTATTCATTGACTTGTTTATTTATTCATTCATTCATTGACTTGTTTATTTATTCATTAATTCATTGACTTGTTTATTTATTCATTCATTGACTTGTTTATTTATTCATTCATTCATTGACTTGTTTATTTATTCATTCATTCATTGACTTGTTTATTTATTCATTCATTCATTGACTTGTTTATTTATTCATTCATTCATTGACTTGTTTATTTATTCATTCATTCATTGACTTGTTTATTTATTCATTCATTCATTGACTTGTTTATTTATTCATTCATTCATTGACTTGTTTATTTATTCATTAATTCATTGACTTGTTTATTTATTCATTCATTCATTGACTTGTTTATTTATTCATTCATTCATTGATTTGTTTATTTATTCATTCATTCATTGACTTGTTTATTTATTCATTCATTCATTGACTTGTTTATTTATTCATTCATTCATTGACTTGTTTATTTATTCATTTATTCATTGACTTGTTTATTTATTCATTCATTCATTTATTTATTTACTCATTTGTTTGTTTGTTTCTTTGTTTTTGTCATTGATAGAACGACTTTAATATCGTTTTGTTTGTTTTGTTTTGTTTGTTTGTTTTGTTTTGGTTTAGAAAGGGGACATTGTCAAAATGTTGTTTGACGATCTGGTGGTTGTTCATGTCGTCCATTACTAACTAACTGTTTAACATTGGAAGTCTGAAATTCATGAAAGAAAACTGTGTTTTGTTGTTTTTTTCGGTTATATTTTTCAGCCACAAATCAGCGTGACGTTTTTTGTTTCTCTGCAATGGCTGACTGTGGCATGTAAACAGGAATATATTAGCTGGGTGTTTGACGAGAACAATGGAAAGAAAAACAGCAGAATAGAAAGAAAAACAGACATAAAAACCAACTTTCAGGCAAGCAAACAAATCTGTAGACATTTCTTCTCACGCCGGAACATGAAACAGGACGGAAACGAAAAGACACGAAAAGAAAGAAAGAAAACATAGAAAGTAAAGCTGTTATGACAACCTTCTCTTTTTGTTTGTTATTATTGTTATATTTGTTATTAACGAAACATAGAAGGTAAAGCTGTTATGACAATCTTCTCTTTTTGTTTGTTATTATTATTATATTTGTTATTAACGAAACATAGAAGGTAAAGCTGTTATGACAATCTTCTCTTTTTTGTTATTATTATTGTATTTGTTATTGTTGTTACTATCATCATTATCATTGTTATTATTATATCATTATTATTATCATATTCTCCTAATATTATTAAAACAAACCAAGAGTGGATAGCTGTTATAATAATGTTCGTGTTTGTTGTCAGCCAACAACGACGACCAACACTTCAGGGTACAAAGCACACGCAGAACTGGAGGAGGAAGGACAGGACGGGGGTGGGGCAAAAGGGTGGCCACACACAGGGGGAAATCATCGCTGAAGAAAAAAAAAAGAAATCGTTACAGAAAATCCAGATTCTGTACTTCTTCTCAAGGTCGCGGTGACCTTGAAGAAAACTTCATTTAAAAAAAAACTTGGCGTGCATCGGGGACAATGGTAGACTGTTACAACAGTGCAAACAGAATGTAAATATTGTAAAACGTTTCTCAGAAAGCACTGTTCACACATCTTCCTGAAAACAGTGCTGATTTCAGGACACGTTCTTGACCCGTGGAACCTTGACACCATGTCCTTCAGCCTTATGCATTCACAACTTCCCCACAGGCCATAATTGTGACCCAGATTTGGTAACGACACAACCCACCCACAGACTGCTGAAATATGCTCACTAACGCACCTTTTGTCACAGACACGCAGACACACACCTCTCGCCAGTCCATATGAAGCAATGTCCTTTTCCTTTTTTTTCACAAAAAGACATTCAATAAAGAGAGAAACTAAGAAAACCCATAAGCAAACAAAGAGCAATTTTGACACCTATGCCAGAAAGCAAAGTTGTATTTTTTCATCGAAAAAAAAAAAAAAAAAAAAGTTGAAGAGAGGGAGAGGGAGGGAAGGAGGGAGGGAGAGAGAGAGAGAGACGGGGGTTAGACAAGGAAGAGATACGTTTGCTAAGATCATCATCATCATCATCATCATCATCATCATCATCATCATCATCATGTGCCCTGTCGCACGGCATTGGCGATCATGGCCCTCCATACTGAATGTATCCCTTGTTGCTATAATTACATCTACCACCATCTCTGTCCTCAGCCACCCTGCACGTCCATCCAATATTTTCTCCCTGGGTCTACCTGGTGTTCTCTTTCCTTCGAGCATTCCTGTTGTCACCAGGTGCTCTAATTTATCTTACCTCATATAATGTCCTGTAAATGTCGCTTGTCTGCCCCCTTCAAGTCTGTTTCGTTTGCTTTCTTTGTTGTTGATGCAACTCTCAACATTCGTCTTAGAAACCACATTTCAGTTGCCTCAATTTAGTTCTGGGTTTACATGTTGACTGTCCACGCCTCACAACCATATAACAGTATCGGTTCTATATAACATTTAAGAACTTTTTCCTGATGTTAAATTACAGGCATTCGTTGGCAAGTGATGTTAATTGACAGGCATTCGTTGGTAAGAACACTTTTCACCTTCTTGAATGCTGTTTTGGCTTGGCCGATTCTGCTGGCAATTTCTGATGTGCATCTGCCGTCTGGTAAGATGACCTTTCCCAGATATTTAAACTTAGCAACCTGTCTCAAATTTGTGCCATTTGCTGTTACTTAGCATGAGTGGATTTCTTGTTTTTTACTGATTACCATGACTTCAGTCATCTTGCTATTGAGCTAAAACCCTCTTTATTTTTGTTTTCTATCACTATATTCACAAGATTTTGTAGGTCTTTCTCATTTTCTGTGATCAAAATGGTGTCATCGGCGTAACGAACATTGTTTATGATTTTTGTTTATGATTTTTTCCTTCAACCTTGATCCCAGAGCATTCTTCTAGGTACCTTATGATGGTTTCACTGTAAAGTGAAAACATCTGGTGAGAGAACACATCCCTGCCTAACCACTCTTTTCATATTTTGGAAATAGCTTATATCATTTTCTATTCTCATTGCTACTGTTTCTTCCCAATACATATTTCTGATTATTCTTAGATCTTTTCCATCAACATTGAACTTTTCGAGTTGGTTGATGTATTCTTCGTGTCATACCCCATCAAAAGCCTTGGTATAATCAACAAAGCATAAATCAAATTCTTATTCAACTCGACTGACCTCCCTACGAAAGTTCTTAGGATGTATATGACTTTAATAGTTACGTCCCCTCGGACAAAGCCACATTTTTCTTCTGCTTTTTTCCTCTTGATTCTGTTCCTTGTCCTCATCATGATATTCTTGATAAAGTTTTATTACAAGACTCATCAAGGGATTGTATGACGGAGTTCGCATTCTATAGCCCCTGCTTTCTTTGGAAGTGCGTGCAATGAAAATTGATTTTGACATATCTTTTGGGATTTTTCCGGTGTCATAAATTTTATTTAGGAGAACGGTTATTTTTTTCAATATCACATTCATCTAGGACCTCAATCATTTCTGTAGTAATAGTGTCTGTTCTGGGGTTTATCCTGGCTTCGTCTTTTTCAATGCTGCTCTAACTTCATCTTTCATTATGGGTGGTCCTTCAACGTTCCTTGTTATGATGTGTTCTTCGTGTCTGTCATCGTCGAAAAGGTCTTTAATGTACTCACCCCATCTATCTAAGAATTTTGTCTTTTTTTTTCGTAATAATCGTACCATCTTTAGATTTTAAGCAACCAGTTGATGTGCAATTTCTTCCATGTTTCTGTATATAAACTGAGGATCTGTTTTGTGTCGGTCTTCTATTTCTTTGCATTTTGTTTCCAGCCAATCTTCCTTAGCTTCATTGCACCTGTCCTTGATTTGTGTATCTTTTTGTATTCTTCCTCCTTTCCTTTTGCCTTTCTCCATTTTTCCATCAAGCCTAGAATTTCTTTTGTCATCCAGTTCTTCTTTGCTTTTCTTTCAGGTCTACGGATTTCTTCTCAACTTATATTTATCGTGTTTCTCAACTTTGTCTGTTGTTCCCCAGTCATCAAAGCCCTCCAAAGCACTGAATATGTTTTGAACATGTATGTTAAATTTTTCACGAGTCTATTCATCTGTCTTGAAGAGTCCAAGATTTAGTTTGATATTACTACTGGTCCGTGTTCTATTCTTCAGTTTCAGCCTAAATCTTACCATAACAGAAATGTGATCACGGTTGCCGTTTCTGCGTGGTAATGTTTTTGCTGTCAGTAAACAATTTCTTAATCTTTTATTTATGGGGATGTAATCAATTTGATTTTTTTGTGGTGTTTCCTTGAATCACCCATATCCATTTTCTTCTGTTAAACTGTTCAAACCATGTGCTTCCTATTATGAATTGATTTATTTGTGTCCATTCCACAAGTGTCTCTCCCCATTCATTTTTTATGCCGATGCCCTGAGGTCCAACTATGTCATCCACTCACTCCTGTCCCATTTTAGCATGAACATCTCCCATTATTACTAATATACTGTGATTTGCATTGAGCTTGGCTGTCTCTAAGAAATCATAGCTGTCAATTTGTTCCTGAGTACTTGACGATTTTGGTGAACATTCTTGGATGATGTTCATATGAAATGGCTTGTCATCCAACATAATGTCCAGTACAAACTGCCAGATGTAACACACTTGGCTAACCAACATACTGTCC
>JAPXFY010000020.1:15000-39713 GCA_030674185.1 Monoplex corrugatus
CTGTCTCTCTCTGTCCCTCCTCCCTTCTCTTTCATTCTCTCTTTCTTTCTGTCTGTCTGTCTCTCTCTCTCTCTCTCTGTGCCTCCCCCCTTCTCTTTCATTCTCTCTTTCTGTCTGTCTGTCTGTCTCTCTCTGTGTCCCTCCTCCCTTCTCTTTCATTCTCTCTTTCTGTCTGTCTGTCTGTCTGTCTCTGTGTCCCTCCCCCCTTCTCTTTCATTCTCTCTTTCTGTCTGTCTGTCTCTCTCTCTGTCCCTCCTCCCTTCTCTTTCATTCTCTCTTTCATTCTCTCTTTCTGTCTGTCTGTCTGTTTCTCTCTCTCTGTCTCTCTCTCTCTCTGTCTCTCTCTCTCTGTCTCTCTTTCTCTCTCTCTCCTGTCTCATGAATTTCTTTACTGTGTTGCGTACCATTTACAAATGCCCTTCTTTTCTTTCAAAACATTGCACTGTCAATAGAGGTGACCTGTCTTGAAGTAGGTCCAAGGACACTTATGTAGGTTAGTTTCATGACTTTTATGTTTTCTTCTTCCAACCCCTCCACTCTCCTGTTCAAACATTTCTCCCCCCCCCCCCTCTACTACTTCTTGATTCTTCTTGTCTGTCTTTTTCGTGTTTGTCTCGTTTTATTTATTGACTGCAGGGGTAAGAAATTGTTGCCAATGCATCAACTTGGACAATTTCTCACCGGGGTAAAAACAGTCGGAGGATGGGGGGGGGGGACCCACATCAGTGTTTGTTTGCAGACCAAATATTCACCATAAACTTTACTCGTGTCATCCCTGCCCACACTGATCGTCTTGTATAAAAGCTGGTGTGTACACCCCTACTTTGCTGACTCCTTGCAAAGTAATGCCTATGTCATACAGGTATCTGCTGATATTGATATAACAGACTGCAAACTACCTACCTGTCGTCAAAGAACACTGCTCATATCAAGACCACTGCAACCAAGGCAAAAAAGGTTTGATTTTTTATCAAAGGAAAGGTTTTGACCAAGAAGAAAAAAAAATTCCAAATTTAATGGAGTTGAAAATATTTGTGTTGACTCACTCTTTTCTGTTTCACAATGAAATATCAAAAAGAAACAAGGAAGGAAAGATATTTATTCAGCACTGTCGTACTAACACAAGAAAATGTTCTTTTTCACATCGAGTAGCCCCTTTGTGGAATAAACTCCCAACTAACATAAAATTTGCACAAGATACTAACAAATAAATTCAAGAATTTTTTGGACGAAATTCCAAAATTCAAAGAACTTTTCATCGATTTTGATGATTAAAGGCCTGATTAGGCTAGTGCAAACAAAAAGAAAATGCGCATTTTAACACCTGTATTAGAAATAATTGAGAAAGAGGGGACGTAAATAGGCCGCAAGGCCTAGGCCATTGAAAGCCAGTCCCTACTACTACTACTACTACTCCTTCTACTTCTACTACTACTACTACTACTACTACTGCTACTACTACTACTAATGAATGTCACTGAGTATGACATGCATTTAATGAGAACCAAATACAACTTCTTTATCTTACAGGATACAGGCGCTGATCTTCCATTGGCTGTGAAACAAAAACACTTTTCTACGAGCATAGGAAAAGAAAAGTGTTTGTGAAGTACCTGGCAGATACTGTGAACTTCAACATTGCACGGTTTCTTTTCTTTGTTCTTAGGGCAGTGGTTCTGCTGGTCCTGGCTTCATCTACTTATTCTTTAGGTGAGTCCAGCTTAGTGACAGCCAAGGATTATATTCTGTTGCGATGGTTTTTATTGTCCTAATTATAACATCGTATAGCATCGTATTGTATCATCTCATATCATGTCATATCATATCATATCATATCATATCATATCATATCATATCATATCATATCATATCATATCATATCATATCAAATCATATCATATCATATATCATATCATATCATATCATATCATATCATATCATATCATATCATATCATATATCATATCATATCATGTCATAATATCATATCATATCATATCATATCATATCATATCATATCATATCATATCATCTCATATCATATTGTATCATCTCATATCATATCGTATCATATCATATCATATCATATCATATCAAATATCATATCATATCACATATCATATCATATCAATAATCATATCATATCATATCATATCATATCATATCATATCATATCATATCATATCATATCATATCATAATCATATCATATCATATCTATCATATCAATCATTCATATCATATCATATTCATATCATATCATATCATATCATCATATCATATCATATCATTATCATATCATATCATATCAATCATATCTCATATCATATATCATCATATCATATCTATCAATATCATATCATTCACTATCAATATCATATCATATATCATATCATATACTTATACATATCATATCATATCAATATTCATATCATATCATATCATATCATATCATATCATCATATCATATCATTTATCATATCATATATATCATATCATATCATATCATATCATATCATATCATCATATCATATCATACATATCATACATATCATTATCATATCATATCATATCATATCATATCATATCATCATATCATATCATATCATATCATATCATATCATATATACTATCATATCATATCATATCATATCATATCATAATATTATCATATCAATCATATATTCATATCATTCATATCATATTCATATCTATATTCATATCATTCATTCATATCATTATTCACGTATCATCTCATATCATATCTATCATATCATATCATATCATATTCATATCATATCAATCATTATATCATCATATCATATCATATATATCATTCATATCATATCATATCATATTCATATCATATCATCATTATCATATCATATCATATCATTAACATATCATATCATAATATATCAATATCATCATATCATCATTCATATCATATCATATCATATCATATCATATCATATCATATCATATCATATATCATATCATTACATATCATATCATATCATATCATATCATATCTATCATTCATCATTCATTTATCATATCATATCATATCGTATCATATCATATCATATATCATATCATATCATATCATATCATCATACATATCATATCATATCAATCATATCATATCATATATATCATATCATATCATATCATAATATCATATCATATCATTCATGTCATTCATTTCATTCATATCATATCATATCATACATATCATATCATATCATATCAATCATATCATTATCATATCATATCATATCATTCATATCATATATCATATCATATCATATTCCATATCATAATCATTCATCTCATCCATTCATCTATCACTATGTATCATCTCATATCATATCGTTCATATCATCATATAAATATCATTGATAATCATATCTATCATATCCATATACAGATCATATCATATCATATCATATCATATCACATCATTCATATTCATACTCACTCATTGTCATCATTCATTCATAATGTCATATCATTCATACTATATCATATAATCATCATCTATCATATATCATATTCATATCATATCATAATCAATCATATCATATCATATCAATACATATATCATATCATATTAATCATATCATATCATGTCTCTATGTCATGTCATGTCATGTCATTATGTCATGTCATATCATATCAACATATCATATCTATCATATCATATCATATCATATTCATATCATATCATATCATATCATATCATATAATCATCATCATATCATATCATATCATATCATATCATATCATATTCATATCATATATCATATATATTATGTCATGTCATGTCATATCATTCAATCATATCATATCATATCATATATCATATCATATCATATCATATCATCATATCAATCATATATCATATCATATCATATCATATCATATCATATATCATTCATATCATATCATATCATATATATCATATCATATATATCATATCATATCATATCATATCATATCATATCATATCGATCATATCATATCATATATCATATATCATATCATATCATATCATCTATCTATCATTATCATATATCATTATATCATATCATATCATATTCATATCATATCATCTATCATATTCATATCATATCATATCATATCATATCAATCATCATCTATTCATATCTATATCATATCATATCATATCATCATATATATCATATCATATCATATCAATATCATATCATATATCATATCATTCATGTCTCATCATTCATGTCAGTAATGTCATTCATGTCATGTCATATCATCATATCATATCATATCATATCATATCATATCATATCATACTATCATATCATATCATATCATATCATATCATATCATATCATTCATATCATATCATGTATGTCAGTATGTCAGTATCATATCATATCATAATCATATATCATCATATCATATCATATCATATCATATCATATCAATATCATTCATATCATATGATCATGTCATCATGTCATTCATGTCATTCATATATCATATCATATCATATCATCATACATATCATATCATACATATCATATATCATATATACTATTCATTCATTCATATCATTCATATCATATCATATCATATCAATATTCATATCATATCATATCATTCATAATCATATCATATCATATCATATATATCATATCATATCATATCATATCATATCATATCATATCATATCATATCATCATATCATATCATATCATATATCATATCATATCATATCAATCATATCATATCATATCATATCATATCATATCATATTCATATCATATCATATCATATCATATCATATCATATCATATCATATATCATATATCATATCATATCATATCATTGTCATTCATGTCATGTCATTATCATGTCATGTCATGTCATGTCATGTCATGTCATGTATCATATCATATCATATCATATCATATCATATCATATCATATCATATCATATATATATCATATCATATATCATATATCATATATTCATTGTCATGTATGTCATGTCATGTCATGTCATATTAGATATCATATCATATCATATCATATCATATATATCATCATATCATATCATCATCATATCATATCATATCAGTCATATATCATATCATATCATATCATCATATCATATCATATCATATCATATCATATCATATCATATCATATCATATCATATCATATCATATCGTATCATATCATATCATATCATCATATATCATATCATATCATATCATATCATATCATATCATATCATATCATATCATATCATATCATATCATATCATATATCATATCATATCAGTCATATATCATATCATATCATATCATATCATATCATATCATATCATATCATATCATATCATATCATATCATATCATATCATATCATATCATATCATATCATATCATATCATATCATATCATCATATATCATATCATATCATCATATAATCATATCATATCATATCATATCATATCATATCATATCATATCAGTCATATATCATATCATATCATATCATATCATCATATCATATCATATCATATCATATCATATCATATCATATCATATCATATCATATCATCATTCATCATATATCATATCATATCATATCATATCATATCATATCATATCATCATATCATATCATATCATATCATATCATATCATATCATATCATATCATATCATATCCATATCATATCGTATCGTAATCATAATCATATATTATCATAATCATCATCATGTCATATCATGTCATATCATACATTGTATTGTGTTGTTTTGCGTTGCGTTGAGTTGTGTTGTGTTGTGTTGTGTTGTGTTGTGTTGTGTTGTGTTGTGTTGTGCTGTGTATGTATGTATGTATGTATGTATCTATCTGTCTGTCTGTATATGTATACATATATGTATATATATAATATCTATCTACCTAGATAGATAGATAGAGATAGATAGATAGATAGATAGATAGATAGATAGATAGATAGATAGATAGATAGATAGATAGATAGATAGATAGATATTAACACACGTACAAACACACACAACACAAACACACATACCCCATACCCCAAAACACACTCACACACACACGCACATGTTAACACACGCGCACAAATACACGTAAACACAAACACATGTATACACACAACTTAACAAACACATGCACTCGCAGATACACACACATACACAGACGCACAGACGCACACACACACACACACACACACACACACACACACACACACACACACACACACACACACACCACGCACACACACACACCTGTAAAAGTAAAGAAGACAAATTGACCTTTTTGCTATTTTTTTGTTTTGCTTCCAGCAGGCACGGAGGTAAAAATACCACCACCACCACGTGAGTGCCTACCTTGCTGATTCTGTCTGCTGACATTCGTGACTTCTTCCTCTTCTTCTTCTTCTTCTTGTTCTTGTTGGTGTTCTTCTTCTTCTGCTGCTGTTTCTGCTTTTGCTTCTTCTTCTTTTCTTCTTCATTCCTGCTTGTTGTTATTGTTGTTGTTGTTGCTCTTCTTCTTCTTCTTCTTCTTCTTCTTCTTCTTCTTCTTCTTTCTTCTTCTTCTTCTTCTTTTCTTCTTCTTCTTCTTCTTCTTCTTCTTCTTCTTCTTCTTCTTCTTCTTCTTCTTCTTCTTCTTCTTCTTCTTCTTCTTCTTCTTCTTCTTCTTCTTCTTCTTCTTCTATCATCATCTCTTCTTCTTCTTCTTCTTTTTCTTCTTCTTCTTCTTCTTCTTCTTCTTCTTCTTCTTCTTCTTCTTCTTCTCTTCTTCTTCTTCTTCTTCTTCTTCTTCTTCTTCTTCTTCTTCTTCTTCTTCTTCTTCTTCTTCTTCTTCTTCTTCTTCTTCTTCTTCTTCTTCTTCTTCTTCTTCTTCTTCTTCTTCTTCTTCTTCTTCTTCTTCTTCGCATTCTTCTTATTCTTCTTCGCATTCTTCTTCGCGTTCTTCTTTTTCTTCGCATTCTTCTTCTTCTTCGCATTCTTCTTCTTATTGTTCTTCACATTCTTCTTCTTTTTCGCATTCTTCTTTTTCTTCTTCGCATTCTTCTTCTTCGCATTCTTCTTCGCATTCTTCTTCTTCGCATTTTTCTTCTTCTTCTTCGCATTCTTCTTCTTCATCTTCTTTGCATTCTTCTTCTTCTTCTTCGCATTCTTCTTCTTCGCATTCTTCGCATTCTTCGCATTCTTCTTCTTCGCAATTCTTCTTCGCAATTCTTCTTCTTCGCATTCTTCGCATTCTTCTTCGCATTCTTCTTCTTCTTCGCATTCTTCGCATTCTTCTTCGCATTCTTCGCATTCTTCGCATTCTTCTTCGCATTCTTCTTCCTCTTCTTCTTCTTCTCATTCTTCTTATTCTTCTTCGCATTCTTCTTCTTCGCATTCTTCTTCTTCTTCTTCGCATTCTTCTTCAAATTCTTCTTCGCATTCTTCTTCGCATTCTTCTTCTTCGCATTCTTCTTCGCATTCTTCTTCTTCTTCTTTGCATTCTTCTTCTTGTTTGCATTCTTCTTCTTCTTCTTCGCAATATTCTTCTTCACATTCTTCTTCTTCTTCTTCTTCCTTTTCTTCTTCTTCTCTTCTTCTTCTTCTTCTTCTTCTCTTCTTCTTCTGCTTCGCATTCTTCTTCAAATTCTTCGCATTCTTCTTCAAATTCTTCGCATTCTTCGCATTCTTCGCATTCTTCTTCTTCGCATTCTTCTTCTTCGCATTCTTCTTCTTCTTCTTCTTCGCATTCTTCTTCTTCTTCTTCGCATTCTTCTTCTTCACATTCTTCTTCTTCGCATTCTTCTTCTTCGCATTCTTCTTCTTCTTCTTCTTCGCATTCTTCTTCTTCTTCTTCTTCGCATTCTTCTTCTTCTTCCTTCTTCTTCGCATTCTTCTTCTTCGCATTCTTCTTCTTCGCATTCTTCTTCTTCGAATTCTTCGCATTCTTCTTCTTCTTCTTCACATTCTTCTTCTTCGCATTCTTCGCATTCTTCGCATTCTTTGCATTCTTCTTCTTCTTCGCATTCTTCTTCTTCTTCTTCTTCTTCTTCTTCTTCTTCTTCGCATTCTTGACATTCTTCTTCGCATTCTTCTCCTTCTTCTTCTTCGCATTCTTCTTCTTCGCATTCTTCTTCTTCTTCTTCGCATTCTTCTTCTTCTTCTTCTTCGCAATATTCTTCTTCACATTCTTCTTCTTCTTCTTCTTCTTCTTCTTCTTCGCATTCTTCTTCTTCTTCTTCGCATTCTTCTTCTTCTTCTTCTTCTTCGCATTCTTCTTCTTCTTCGCATTCTTCTTCTTCTTCGCATTCTTCTTCTTCGCATTCTTCTTCGCATTCTTCTTCGCATTCTTCTTCGCATTCTTCACGTCTAATCTTGTGTTCCATAGAAATGTTCTTGTCCTCTGATGCAGGAGTCAGCCTGGACAGTGCTGATGTTGATTCTGCTGCCCTTGAGAGGATATCTGTTAAGATCCTTCATTGCTAATGATAGATCCTGGGTTATTGAATTGTTGAACAGTGCCTAGCTACAGTCCATGGACAGTTATATAAGTAGTGATGGCAGTATTCTAGCTGGGCATCAACTTGGTGTTTTTGGCAATGACTTAATATCTTGTCGAGGTTTCATTCTGTTGTTTAACTAGCTTGGAGGGTCCTGCCTGCCTGCCAGGCCATCAATGTCATCCACAAAGTGAAGGTACATGATGGTTCTTCTTCTAATGCTACCTGTACTGACATGATCTTCAAGTGTCAGTCATGATACATTCCAGGAATACGAGGGAAATCGTGGGGCACAGAAGGCAGCCCTGACCAACTGATGTCATCATTGATCAAACTGATAGTGTTGGACGAAAATGGCAGATTTCTGGACCATGAAAACTTCACAGGGAAATGGAAAATAAAGACAAGTCATCTAAACTATTTAAGATGCATACAAGCAATCAAAGCATATGTACGAAAAAGAACCTTACGTATTGAGAGCAACGAAAGCAATGTAATGAGCGAAACGTTACAAATAGTAACTACTAGCAAAAGAAGATCAAAAGCATACTATGACCTACTGCTTGATAAGGTGGAGATTTTTAACATGAAACCCTTGATGAAATGGAAAAGGAAGTTGAACGTAATAATGGACTGGGAGATGGTATTAAAACTAATAAGAAAAATGCAGGAAATAACACTTATAAATTGTTTCAATTGAGAATATGTTATGAAATTTTAGCTTCAAACACAAGCATACACAGAATAACCAGTGACTACTGGTGTTGCCAATTGTAAATGCTTGCCCTCATCATGATTTGGTTAATAACATGGAAAGAACTGGTTGGAGCACGACAGAACATTTTTTTTTTTTTGAGGATAATTGCACTCAGGGAGGTTACCTTTGTGCTCACCTTTTTTCTTTTTTTGTTTTTGTCCCATTTTCTACGTCAATTTAATGGCCACAGAACCTGAAACAGTTTTTATTATGCGATGATGATGATGTCGATGTGGATGATAATCATGATGCTATGGAGTTCCATCTAGGATTGAGACTGCGTGTCAGGGCTGTACTCTACGCTTACTATCATAATATAGCCTGGCGTCAACCAGGCCCGAGAGATACAGACACCTGCGGTGCTGGTCAGAAGATCTGAGCAACATCCTCAATGACGCATCCGCCAAGCGGATGAGACTCGACTGTGTGGTTCCAGTCTTCCCAATGAGCCCTAGCACGTCCAACTCTGGGTAGGAGCCGGTTAGAGCCGAAAAACCCCACAATGATTTTTGAAAGTACTGATGGGGATTTGAACCCACAACCTTCCAGTCGGTAGTCCGTTGCGTTAACCACTACACCACGGCGACTGGTAGAACTACAATCTTGTTTGCTTGTTTGGTTTTCTTTTTCATTTGATGATTGTTCCTGTACATCAAATACAACTAATCTGATGGCTTTCGCCTGTGAAAAATGTACATGTTCTAAGAGACAGACAGACAATAGTATGCTACTTCATTTGTCATGTTTATGCTTCCCTCCGACATTTGCATTGTCCTTGCTTCTTACTTGTTTTTCACATGGTTTCAGCCCGAATATGTTTTTTGATGCTCGAGTGGGCTAAAGTAATATGAATTTAAACTTGAACTTCCTTTTTTTAATTTTTTTAAATTTTTTATTTTTTTATTTATTTATTTATTTAAAAAAAAACAACCAAGATTGACTACACATAAACACTTGCATTTACCCTTCCTATTTCTACTCCCCTTCCCAACATCGCTCCGTTTTTTAAATTTTTTTATATTTTTTATTTGTTCATTTATTTATCTATTTTGTTTTATCTTTTTTTTATTTATCATTTATTTATCATTATTATCATTGTTATCAATTATTATGTTTTATTTATTTATTTATTTATTTTTTGGTCTAAAACCACTTAAGTGAATAGACATTAAACCAATGACCACCAACCACCACAGAGACAGAGAGACAGAGAGACTGTAAGAGAGAGATTCCAATGTGTTTTTAGATGCTGCATCTCTTGATTTTGCTTAGAAATTGCGATTCGTTTCGAATTATATTGTTGTTTGATTTGTGGCATATTACTGTCTGGATATAGAATGTTTAATGTAAACTCATTGTATAAATGCAGATCAGCGGTTTGTATGTTTTGAAAAATTGTATTCGATTTCAAAGTAAAGAACAATAAATGCAAAGGAAAAATATAGACAACACCAAAAAAAGACAATTACTTCCAAGTTGCTTGTCAAAACCACTAGCATTGTCAACATCCACTCATTCTGACAGAAAGCCAAGTCAGTCCTCAACACCCTCACACTGTAAGGTCATGACTCCTGGATGCCCCTGTGCTGTTGCCAATTTCTGTTATTTTCTTTTTTGTTTTTTTTGTTTTTTGAATTGTTTCTCCTCCGGAAATCTCCTTTTTGAATGTTTTAATGGAATCATCATCATCATCATCAGGTGCCCTGCCGCATGGCGTTGGCGACCATGGACTTCCAACCATCTCTATCTCTCGTTGCCCCCAGCATCTCCCCCACCCTCCTCATCCCCAGCCACTCTGCAAGTCCGTCCAGCATTCTCTCCCTGGGTCTACCTGGTGCTCTCTTTCCCTCCAGCTTTCCCGTTGTGACTAGGTGCTCCAAATCCCCCTTCCTCATAAAATGGCCTATAAATGTTGCCTGTCTTTTCCTAATCTTCCTTATGAGTGATCTACTTGTGATCTACTTTAATGGAATTTTTTTTTTTAAATCACGGAGGATTGTTATAGGAAGGTAAGGGCAGTGCGTGATGTTCTGGCAATGAATGAATGAGCTTTCTGTTCAAAATGAACAGTGTTGTCCCCTACTTTGACCACATTGTCCAGGATATGAACAAACAAGCTTTGTGTCAAAACATGAATAAATATGGTGTCCCTCTATATTGATCGTACTTCAGAATGCGGGATGTCCAATACGTCCAATGTGGAGCCAATCACGGGTGTGTCAGTGGCAGAAGAGTACGAATTCCCATGGACCACAGCGATCCAATGGGGACGCTTCACATGGGGAAGCTTCAGATGTGCGGGTAGTATTCTCAATGCTGACACCGTCCTCACTGCTGCTCACTGTGTCAACACCAGGTGAGTGTTGTCCTTTAAAACCCTTTAACCCTTTGGCTCTATCACCATTATCCTGTATTGTCAACCGTGCCAGGAAAACACAAAATTAACCCTCTAGTTGTCCTGCAGGAAGCTGGTGCGTAGGGTGAGGGAATCAAAGGGTTGAGTTTTTGCAGCTGGTGGATAGGGTGCAGAAGTCATAGGGTTAAATTGTTGTTGTTGTTGTTGTTGTTGTTGTTGTGAGTGTGGGTTGGTTAGTTGGATATAAAATGTGCAAACTGATTCATTTCCTGTTAGGTTGGTTATGAGGGAGTACTCTGATCGATTAGTTGTTCAGCAGATTGGCTATATAGTCAGATATGAGGGAGTGAGTAGTCTGATTGGTTGTTGGTTAGTAGATTGGCTATATAGTCAGATATGAGGGAATGAGTAGTCTGATAGGTTGTTGGTTAATAGATTGGCTATATAGTCAGATATGAGGGAATGAGTAGTCTGATTGGTTGTTGGTTAGTAGATTGGCTGTTTGGTCAGATATGAGGGAATGAGTAGTCTGATTGGTTGTTGGTTAGTAGATTGGCTATATAGTCAGATATGAGGGAGTGAGTAGTCTGATTGGTTGTTGGTTAGTAGAATTGGCTATATAGTCAGATATGAGGGAATGAGTAGTCTGATTGGTTGTTGGTTAGTAGATTGGCTATATAGTCAGATATGAGGGAATGAGTAGTCTGATTGGTTGTTGGTTACTAGATTGGCTATATAGTCAGATATGAGGGAATGAGTAGTCTGATTGGTTGTTGGTTACTAGATTGGCTATATAGTCAGATATGAGGGAGTGAGTAGTCTGATTGGTTGTTGGTTAGTAGATTGGCTATATAGTCAGATATGAGGGAGTGAGTAGTCTGATTGGTTGTTGGTTACTAGATTGGCTATATAGTCAGATATGAGGGAATGAGTAGTCTGATTGGTTGTTGGTTAGTAGATTGGCTATATAGTCAGATATGAGGGAATGAGTAGTCTGATGGGTTGTTGGTTAGTAGATTGGCTATATAGTCAGATATGAGGGAGTGAGTAGTCTGATTGGTTGTTGGTTAGTAGATTGGCTGTTTGGTCAGATATGAGGGAGTGAGTAGTCTGATGGGTTGTTGGTTAGCAGATTGGCTATATAGTCAGATATGAGGGAATGAGTAGTCTGATTGGTTGTTGGTTACTAGATTGGCTATATAGTCAGATATGATGGAGTGAGTAGTCTGATTGGTTGTTGGTTAGTAGATTGGCTATATAGTCAGATATGAGGGAGTGAGTAGTCTGATTGGTTGTTGGTTACTAGATTGGCTTATTAGTCAGATATGAGGGAATGAGTAGTCTGATTGGTTGTTGGTTAGTAGATTGGCTATATAGTCAGATATGAGGGAATGAGTAGTCTGATGGGTTGTTGGTTAGTAGATTGGCTATATAGTCAGATATGAGGGAGGGAGTAGTCTGATTGGTTGTTGGTTAGTAGATTGGCTGTTTGGTCAGATATGAGGGAGTGAGTAGTCTGATGGGTTGTTGGTTAGCAGATTGGCTATATAGTCAGATATGAGGGAGTGAGTAGTCTGATTGGTTGTTGGTTAGTAGATTGGCTGTTTGGTCAGATATGAGTGAAGGAGTAATCGGATTGAATGTTTGGTTAATAGATTGGCTGTTTAGTCAGAGGTGAGCGATTGAGTAGTCTGACTGGTTGTTGGTTAATAGATTGGCTGTTTAGTCAGATATGAGCCAATGAGTATTCTGATTAGGTGTTATTTACTAGATTGGTTGTTTAGTCAGATATGAGGGAATGATTAGTACGTTTGGTTGTTGATTAATCGATTGGCTGTTTAGTCAGATATGAGTGAATAGTCTGATTGGTTGTTGGTTAGTAGATTGAATGTTTACTCGGATATGAGTAATTAGTCTCATTGGTTGTTGTTTAGTAGATTGACTGTTTAGTCAATTATGAGGAGTAGCCGTTTAGTCAGATATTAGGGAGAGTGTAGTCTGATGGGTTGTTGGTTAGTAGACTGACTGTTTAGTCAGATATGAGGGAATGAGTAGTCTGAATGGTTCAAGATGAGTGTTATGATAGATTGCTGGTTGGTAGATTGGCTGTTTAGTCAGATATGAGAGAGTAGTCTAATCAGGAATAGGTGCAATGAAGCTAAGGAAGCTTGGCTGAAAACAAAATGCAAAGAAATAGAAGACCGACACAAAACGGATCCTCAAGGTATGTACAGAAGAATTGAAGAAATTGTCCACAGGAAAAATACATGCACATCAACTGGTTGCTATAAATCGAAAGATGGTACACTTCTCATGGAAAAAGACAAAATATTAGACAGATGGGGAGAGTACATTAAAGACCTTTTTGAGGATGACAGAAACGAAGAACACATTATAAGAAAAAAACGTTAAAGGACCACCCATAATGAAAGATGAAGTTAGAGCACTGAAAAAGATGAAACCAGGAATAGCCCCAGGACCAGACAATATTACTGCAGAGATGACTGAAGCCCTGGAGGAATTTGGTATTGAAAAAATAACATTCCTCCTAAATGGGATTTATGACACTGGAAAAATCCCCAAAGATATGTCAAAATCAATTTTCATTGCACTTTCAAAGAAAACAGGGGCTATAGAATGCGAACTCCATCACACAATCAGTTTGATGAGTCATGTAACAAAAATCCTATTAAGAATAATCATGATGAGGACAAGGAATAGAATCAAAAGAGAAATAGCAGAAGAACAGTGTGGATTTGTGGAAGGGAAAGGAACTATTAATGCCATATGCATCCTAAGAACTATCATGTAATTAGTTGTTGGTTAGTAGATTGGCTTTTTAGTCAGATATGAATGAGTAGTCTAACTGGTTGTTGGTTAGTAGATTGGTTGCGTATATGTGTTTATTTACCGTTATTTGTTGTATCTCATCTTTTACTTGTTTATTTATTTACATACTCCTTTATCTTTTATTTATTTGTTTGTTATATATATATAATTCGTTTACATGTAACAAAATTGTTCCAATTACAAACTGATATATACTAGCACACAAAATGCAGACTAGGTAAAGCGTAGGCTAGGTAGGACCTCAGGACCTGGCCAGCTCATGGGTTTACGTGCAGGCTTAAGGTTTTTGCCATGATCACCATAAACATGGCCAGCTCATGGGTTTACGTGCAGGCTTAAGGTTTGTGCCATGATTACCATACACCTGGCCAGCTCATGGGTTTACGTGCAGGCTTAAGGTTTGTGCCGTGATCACCATAAACATGGCCAGCTCATGGGTTTACATGCAGGCTTAAGGTTTGTGCCATGATCACCATAAACATGGCCAGCACATGGGTTTACATGCAGGCTTAAGGTTTGTGCCATGATCACCATAAACATGGCCAGCACATGGGTTTACGTGCAGGCTTAAGGTTTGTGCCATGATCACCATAAACATGGCCAGCACATGGGTTTACGTGCAGGCTTAATGTTTGTGCCATGATCACCATAAACATGGCCAGCACATGGGTTTACGTGCAGGCTTAATGTTTGTGCCATGATCACCATACACCTGGCCAGCTCATGGGTTTACGTGCAGGCTTAAGGTTTGTGCCATGATCACCATAAACATGGCCAGCACATGGGTTTACGTGCAGGCTTAATGTTTGTGCCATGATCACCATTCACCTGGCCAGCACATGGGTTTACGTGCAGGCTTAATGTTTGTGCCATGATCACCATACACCTGGCCAGCACATGGGTTTACGTGGAGGCTTAATGTTTGTGCCATGATCACCATAAACATGGCCAGCTCATGGGTTTACGTGCAGGCTTAATGTTTGTGCCATGATCACCATAAACATGGCCAGCACATGGGTTTACGTGCAGGCTTAAGGTTTGTGCCATGATCACCATAAACATGGCCAGCTCATGGGTTTACGTGCAGGCTTAATGTTTGTGCCATGATCACCATTCACCTGGCCAGCTCATGGGTTTACGTGCAGGCTTAAGGTTTACAACAACAACAATATTTTATTTGTATAGCGCAAAATCTTGATAAAATCAAATCTAAGCGCTAAAACAGACACACACGCACGCACGCACACACGCACGCACGCACGCACGCACACACACACACACACGCACATGCACACGGCTATAAATGGTTCAAGATGAATGTTATGGTAGGTTGCTGGTTGGTAGACTGGCTGTTTAGTCAGATATGAGAGAGTAGTCTAATCAGGAATAGGTTTTTGCCATGATCACCACACACATGACACCTGTGACATTGGTGCATAGGGATCTTATTCCGTGCACGGAGACGTCATCTTGAGAAACTGAAACTATCAACATTTTTGTTATAATTATTGTCATATCATTAATATTATCATCAAAATCATCATTATCATTATGACTAGTATTATTATCACCATGATGATGATCATCACATCATGATTATAAATGTTATGTTATTTCAATTATTATGATTATTATGATATGATTATTATTATTATTATTATTATATTGGTTTTCTCATTATTATTCTCTTCATCCATATAATTATTTTTGCTATCAGTACAATGTTTAATGTTCTTAATGTCATTCTTCTTCTTCTTCTTCTTCTTTTCTTCTTGTTCTTGTTCTTGTTCTTCTTGTTCTTGTTCTTGTTCTTCTTGTTCTTCTTCTTCTTCTTCTTATTCTAGGCCATATCATTACTGTTAATGTTATTGATAGTAGTAGTAGCAGCAGCGACGGCAGTATAGCAGTAGTAGTAGTAGTAGCAGCAGTAGTAGTAGTAGTAGTAACAATAGTGGTAGTAGTGGTAGTAGTAGTAGTAGTAGTAGCAGCAGTAGTAGTAGTAGTAGTAGTTGCAATAGTTTTAGTAGTAGTAGAATCATTATTAACAATGCTGTTAGCATGATTAGTATCATTAGTATTATGATAATTGTTTAGGTCGGGGGTCACGGTCAGTGCTGATGCCATCAAAGTCAAGTATGGGTCCTCTTTCATGAACAGAACGAAGGATGCAGATGTCGAACATATCTATGTGCACCCTAAATTCGTACATCATGTCCTCGGTAAGCTTCTCATCTGATGTTTGCACATCAGTTTCTGTGTGTGAGCGTGTTGGGTGGGGGTGGGGGTTGTACGTGTGTTAGTGTGTGAGCATTAATGTGTGTGTGTGTGTTAGTGTTAATGTGTGCGTGTGCGTGTCTGCGTGTGTGTCTCTTTGTGCGTTTGTGTGCGTGTGTGTATGTATATATGTATATATTTATGTATATATACATATATATATATATGTGTGTGTGTGTGTGTGTGTGTGTGCGTGCGTGCGTGCGTGCGTGTGTGTGTGTGAGTGTGGGTGGGTGGGTGGGTGGGTGTTTGTGTAAGCAGCACAATCTTGTCGCCAGTCTTTGATTTAATGTCTTGATTTCAATCCCAGCCCACAACATGAAACACTGGCCTGTATCCTGCCCATCCTGTTAATGTTCCCAGCATCCTCTTGACGCCAGCTTACTGTTTCACATATCTCCTATCCCACCCTCTCCTATTCCAAGACTTTACCAGCCGATAAATATTTACGTAGGCTCAAGGAATCAGCCAGACAATAACTCTCAACTTAGGTGGAGGAGCGCATATGAAATGGCCTGAGAGCGAAGAATCTTTCTCACACAAACTTGAAACTAACTCTTTACCAGTGCTGGAGTCCAGCTTTTAGACGTGAAGGCACAGGTTTTAAAATCCAAATGATGCAGCCCGTAGACATCTCCTTTCGCTACGGTGAAATGGCTGACATGTGGATGTCCGGAGCTGGGAGTGATTGTCTAGTCAGTGGTGAAGCATTGTTGTTCTGGGTCTCATCCAGCACACGCAGATATTTCTTGCTAACTTTCGAGCTAAACGTGAAGACGTGAACGCACAGGTTTTAAAATGGACATGTAATATTTCTGGGTTCCTTGTGACCCAAAACATTTGACCTTATCCCTCAGCAGAAATTTTTGAAAGTTTGTCATAACGAACCCACACATTGTGTTTAAGTCAGTTATTTTGGATTGTTTTGTTTTGTTTTGTTTTGTGTTTTAACAAAAAGTGTTTTTGTTAGTCTGCCTCAAGGTCGACATTTTGACATACGTGAGAGTGAATATTTTGTTAAATTTCATATGTATTTTTTCTACTAAATTTAGGTCACAACTTTAAAATCATTGAAGATTTTAATGTGTGTGTGAATGTGTGTGTGTATGTGAGTGAGTGTGTGTATATGTGTGTGCCCGTGCGTGCGCGTGTGTGTAGTGTGCGTGTGCGTGTGTGTGTGTATGTGTGTGTGTGTGTGTGTGTGTGTGTGTGTGTTTGTATGTGTGTGTTTGTGTGTGTGACTTTATATTGATATTCAGCAATTTTCTGTGATAGTATTAAGCACAGCCATGTAAGATTTGAAGAAAACTGACTGACTGTCTTGTGTTTAAGTCTGTTATTTTGGATTGTTTTGCTTGCTTTGTTTTGTTTTGTGTTTTAACAAAAAGTATTTTTGTTAGTCTTCTTCAAGGTCGACATTTTGACATATGTGAGAGTGAGTATTTTATTGAATTCATATATAGCACTTCACTGACGTTGCATCTGTTAGGGTTTATCTGTTTTAATCATTGTATTAGTTGATATAGACAGCAAAGAAAACAAACGAGACAGTCTTGATGGAGGCAGACACAAGTAGATCACTCATAAGGAAGATTAGGAAAAGATAGGCAAAAGTTATAGGCCATTTTATGAGGAAGGGGGATTTGGAGCACCTGGTCACAACGGGAAAGCTGGAGGGAAAGAGAGCACCCGGTAGACCCAGGGAGAAAATGCTGGACGGATTTGCAGAGTGGCTGGGGACGAGGAGGGTGGGGGAGATGCTAGGGGCAACGAGAGATAGAGACAGATGGAAGTCCATGATCGCCAACGCCATGCGGCAGGGCACCTGATGATGATGATGATGATGATGATGATGATGATGATGATGATGATGATGATGATGATGATGATTAGTTGATATGTATCCCCCTCACTTGTGTTCTTTGACCTTTTTCCTGTTCACTTGACTCAGTGTCTGTTATTTACTATTTGAGGAAACCGTATTGTTACTACTGCCATATGCTTTTGTTATTATTGTTGTTGTTGTTGTTATTGCTGATGATGTTGGTGTTGTTCTTGATGTTGTTGTTGTTGATGTTGTCGTTGATGTTGTTGTTCTTTACGTTGATGTTGTTGTTAGTGGTGGACATATAATTGCTTTGCATGCTTTTGCAAAGCGCTTGATCAATTCACATATGGGGGTGCAAAAGTAGGTATACAGTTATGAAAAAGAAAACACGTACAATACTCATTGCATTTATTATACAAACAAATGAATATTGCATAGACATGTAATAACAAGCACAGCTTTAATCCCTCAGATACTCAAACTGCTTGCCGTCGGTATTCACACACTCCTCTAATCGAGAGCGGAATTAAGCATTATAATAATGATGTGATACTTACTGTATACCTACTTTTGCACCCCCCCCCCCCTGTATTTAAAAACAAAACAGAACGTTTAAGGAAGACAATACATTGTAGTTAGTCTCTGACAGTCCTCTTTTTTTTTATAAACGATATAATTTTTTTCTGTATTGGTAAATATTTTGGTCAGGGGATGTGTGGGTTCTTTTCTTCTTCTTTATTTTTTTTTCTTGTTTTTGTCACTGAAGGTGCATGATGATGTTTCAGATTATGATGTGGCAGTGCTGAAATTGAGCAGCAAACTGACATTTGACAGGTACACACAGCCCATCTGTATGCCTTCTGTGGATGCTGACCTCTCAGTCACTGAGGAATGTCTGGTTGCCAGCTGGGGACGTTCGGGTGGTAAGTGGGCACTTCTTGTTCTTTATCGTCATTCTTCTGACGCTATTTGTTCATAAATCATTCCATACAGATGTATGTATCTGCGTATGTGTTTGTGTATGAGTTTGTGTTTGTGTATGTGTTTGTGTATGAGTTTGTGTTTGAATAAATGACTCAGACGCAATTGTGTTATTTTGGAGAAATGATTAAAAACTTCAATAATTTAGACATTATCTACTGAAGTGTGAGTGTGCGTGTGCGTGTGCGTGTACGTGTGTGTGTGTGTGTGTGTGTGTGTGTGTGTGTATGTGTATGTGTATGTGTGTGTGTATGTGTGTGTGTGTGTATGTGTATGTGTGTGTGTGTGTGTGTGCGGTGTTATGTGTATGTATGCGTGTGTGTGTGTGTATGTGTATATGTGTGTGTGTGTGCATATGTATGTGTATGTGTGTTGTGTGTGTGTGTTGGTGTGCACGTGTGTATGTGTATGTGTGCGTGTGTGTGTGTATGTATGTATGTATGTGTGTATGTGTGTATGTATGTGTGTGTATGTGTGTGTGTGTATGTGTGTTTGATTGTGTGTGTGTGTGTGTGTTTGTATGTGGTGTATGTGTGTTTATGTGTATGTGTGAACCAAATATCGAGGTCAAGGGCACAAAATTACATACAGTCGACAACTTCACATATCTCGGCAGTTCCCTATCACGTTGTGTGCATATTGACGACGAAGTCAACAAACGCATAGCTAAGGCCAGCACTGCATTTGGGAGGCTGTGTCCTACTGTATGGGACAGAAGAGGTATCTCGGCCACAACTAAACTCAAAGTGTACAAAGCGGTGGTCCTCACCACTCTCCTCTACGGCAGTGAGACCTGGACTGTTTACAGTAGACACGCAAGGAAATTGAATCATTTTCACACCAAAAGCCTCAGAAAGATTATCAATATCCGATGGCAAGAGAAGATCCCTGATACAGAAGTATTAGAGAGAGCCAATCTCCCCTCCATCCACACTTTACTTCAAAAGAGTCAAGTTCGCTGGGCTGGCCATGTGTACAGGATGTCTGACACCAGAATTCCGAAGCAACTCCTCTACAAACAAACAAAATTAAATGTGTGTGTGTGTGTGTGTGTGTGTGTGTGTGTGTGTGTGTGTGTGTGTGTGTGTGTGTGTGTGTGTGTGTGTGTGTGTGTGTGTGTGTGTGTGTATGATTGTGTGTATGTGTACATGTGTGTGCGTGTGTGTGTCTGTGTGTGTGTAAATTTTGTGTGTGTATATGTGTGTATATGTGTGTGTGTGCGTATGTGTGTACACAGGAACGTCAGGGAAAAAGCAGACAGACAGCTGAAGGCGTCCCTGACCTTTGTCTCACTGGCTTAGTGAGTGTAACAACACCTTCGGCATGAATCTCATCACAGACAGGAGAATCTGCGTACAACACCCTCACAATGGAGGTGATGATCTTTGTTTGGTAGGTCATCTGTCTGTCTGTCTGTTTGCCTGCCTGTCTGCCTGCCTGCCTAGCCTGCTTGCCTGCCTGCCTGCCTGCCTGCCTGTCCATCAAAGCAGTCAAACTGTTTGTTGATCTATCTGTCTACCTGCCTGTCAATCTGTCTGTCTGCTTGTATGTATGTATGTATGTATGTATGTATGTATGTATGTATGTATGTATGTATGTATGTATGTATGCATGCGTGTACGTATGTATATATATATGTATGTATGTATGTATGTTTGCCTCTCTCTCTGCCTGTCTGTCTGTCTGTCTCTTTCTCTCTCTCTTTCTTTTTCTCTCTTTCCCTCTCTCTATCTGTCTTTCGTCCATTGGCATTACTGGATAGTACATGTATATGAAGGATGCTTCCTTCCCGTTCATCTTTAACCTCCTGTGATGTGTTTATCTTCTTCTTCTTCTTGGCGTACGCTGCTACACAATCATCTGAGTCCGGGCGATGAATGCAGCCGTCTTTTCCAGCTCCTGTCTGCAGCCATGGAGTTTGGTTGTCAGCGGAGTGTCTGTCGGCCACACGTCCTGTCTTGCCACCTGGTGAAGGAGACATCTTTGGAGTATATGCTCCATGGTTTGGTCTTGTGTTCTTTGGTGTCTTTTGCATATGTGTTTATGAACGCCTCATCATCAGCATGTGCCCTGCTGCATGGCGTTAGCGATCACGGCTTCCATACGGAGCTATCCTTTGTGCTGCAAGTACATTTCCTACCCTCTCTGTTCTCAGCCACTCTGCAAGTCCATCCAGTATTTTCTCCCTGGGTCTGCCTGGTGCTCTCTTCCCTCCAGCTTTCCTGTTGTGACCAGGTGTTCTAATTTATCTTGCCTCATAAAATGTCCTATAAATGTTGCTTGCGTTTTCATAATTTTCTCTTCATTAATGCTCTTGTGTCTGCCTCCTCCAAGACTGCGTGTTGACTGTGTACGTATCACAACCGTACAACAGTATCGGTTCAATGTAGCATCATCATCATCAGGTGCCCTGCCGCATGGCGTTGGCGATCATGGACTTCCATCTGTCTCTATCTCTCGTTGCCCCTAGCATCTCCCCCACCCTCCTCGTCCCCAGCCATTCTGCAAGTCCGTCCAGTATTTTCTCCCTGGGTCTACCCGGTGCTCTCTTTCCCTCCAGCTTTCCCGTTGTGACCAGGTGCTCCAAATCCCCCTTCCTCATAAAATGGCCTATAAATGTCTTCCTAATCTTCCTTATGAGTGATCTTCTTGTGTCTGCCTCCATCAAGACTGTCTCCTTTGTTTTCTTTGCTGTCCATGGAATTCTCAACATTCTTCTTAGAAACCACATCTTGGCTGCCTCAATCTTGTTCTGGCTTTGTTTGTTGACTGTCCACGCCTCGCATCCGTACAACAGTATTGGTTCTATATAACATTCAAGAATCTCTTCCTGATGTTAATTGATAGGCATTTGTTGGTAAGAATGCTTGTCATCTTCTTGAATGTTGTTTTGGCTTGGCCGATTCTGCCGGCTATTTCTGATGTGCGTCTGCCTTCTGATGAAATGATCGTTCCCAGGTGTTTGAATTTATCAACCTGTGTCAAGGTTTTGCCATTTGCTGTTACATTCAAGAATTCTCTTCCTGATATTAATTGATAGGCATTTATTGATAAGAACGCTTCTCATTTTCTTGAATGCTGTTTTAGCTTGGCTGGCAATTTCTGGTGTGCATCTGCCGTCTGGTGATATGGTAAAGTGAAAACAAATCTGGTAAGAGAACACATCCCTGCCTAATCCCTCTTTTGATATTTTGGAAAGAGCTTACATCGTTTTCTATTCTCATTGCTTCTGTTTGTTCCCAATACACATTTCTGACTATTCTGAGATCGTTTCCATCAACATTGAGCTTTTCTAGTTGGTTGATCAATTCTTCATGTCGTACCCAATCAACTGCCTTGGTATAATTAACAAAGCACGAATACAAATCCTTATTTAACTCAACTGACCTTTCTATGAGAGTTCTTAGGATGTGTATGGCATTAATAGTTCCTTTACCTTCGACTCATTTACACTGTTCTTCTGCTATTTATCTTTTGATTCTGTTCCTTGTCCTCATCATGATTATTCTTAATAGAATTTTTGTTATATGACTCATCAAGCTGATTTTACGATGGAGTTCGCATTCTAAAGCCCCTCCTTTCTTTGGACGTGCAATGAAAATTGATTTTGACATATCTTTAGGGATTCTTCCAGTGTCATAAATTTCATTTTGGGGGACTGTTATTTTTTTTCAATACCAAATTTATCTATGGACCCTAATCATTTCTGTAGTAATATTGTCTGATCCTGGGGCTTTTCCCGGTGTCATCTTTTTCAACATTGCTCAAACTTCATCTTTCATCACGGGTGGTCCTTCAGTGTTTTTTGCACTTTGTTTCCATCCAAGCCTCCTTAGCTTCATTCCACCAATTCCCGGTTTCCTTGTGCATCTTTTCGTATCCTTCCTCCTTTCCTTTTGTATTCTTTCTTTCTTTTCATTATGAACGCCAATGGCCAAATGTGACCTCCCACCACCAATTCAGTCTTAACTCGCAGTCAGTTGAACAGCGCTAGGAGCTGAAAAGGTGACTGAGGGTCTATCTGGGGTGTTTTGACTTTTTCTCAAAATTGATTTCTGTAGACTATAATCTATCCCGCATAGAAATTTTTTTCTAGGAAAAATATTACTAATCAATCTAAATCGATATTTTAATGTACTGATCGCAGCAGAAAGAACGCAGTTTCCTACCAAAAGTACCTATTTTTGTCTCTTATTATGAACCGTAACCTGTACAGTATCCGCGCATGTAATATACTGATGGAAAGCTCTTTGCTGCACCTTTCAGATAATGACAACGAAAATTAGAAACAAACTGGGTCAAAGCCAGCAAATAAAGAAATTTAAGGAAAATGTGTAGGAGAGCACACAAAAACTTTAGAGGCTGTTTTCTCAAAATGGCCGTCATACAACTTAATGACTTTAAACATACATAACTTCTACATTTTTTTTAGTACAAGCTTTATTCAAGTACCAAAATAATCAACAGAATGTAGGCTACACCTTCCAGTGATATGTATATCTCAAAATCCCAAAATGCTAGTTAAGACTGATTTCGTGGTGGGAGGTCACAAATATGTCGGTTGTTTTTTAACCAAAACAGCAAAAATGAAATTACGTTTTTAAGTGGGAAAAAATGGTTGAATGGTTTGATGAAAAATTGTCCCAGATTGTGTGGCCCTTCATGTCGTGCTCTTGTGGTGACCTGAGCTTCAGTTGACTTGGAGGTTGTGCCAGAGTCTCCAGTGAGTGGCATGAGGATGGTGACATACGTGTACTAGTGACACAGAAGACGTGGCAGCAAAAATAAAATCCATTTGACCAGAATTGTGAGTTTATTTGAAAGGGATTCATTGCACTCAGACAATTCCATGCGTGCTTCACCTAACTGTGCCAGCAAATATCTGACAGACTGATGAGCCTATACAAAACCCTGAGCACTGGCAGGGTCTTAGAATGGGGAAGAGAGATCTATGAAAAACTAAGCTGACACCACCAGAGTGATGGAAACATTCAGGCAAGCAGCACAAACACACACAAATTTAATTAGCACTCTTATTTGATAGAACAAAGCAAGACAGGCGCAAACGTTTGGCCAACTGTTTTTGTCAAACATATGCAAAAGACACCAAAGAACACATGACTAAAGTTTTGTG
>JAPXFY010000020.1:44813-49813 GCA_030674185.1 Monoplex corrugatus
ACCACCAGAACAACAATGATGTTAAGCTGGAACAGTGAGATGGCCAGTTTTAATATAACGCAGTCCGGGATTCGAACCCACAACCATTAGCATGTGAATCCGACGCTCAGCCAACTGAGCTACTGAGGCCCATACGGCTGCTGGTGTGGTGGTGTGGTTCAGTTTTTACGTCGACACCCACCTCAGGTGATATGGCCGACGGGGATAACCATCCCAGGGAAGTGGGGGAAGGGAGACTTACCTAATCCTATACCGACACCACCAGAACAACCATGATGTTAAGATGGGACAGTGAGAAGGCCAATTCTAATATAGCGCAACCCGGGATTCGAACCCACAACGGACCCCAATAGCTCAGTTGGTTGAGCGTCGGATTCAAGGCTGCAGGAATGAGACAGCAGCCTTGTATAGTCCTGTACACTCTCCATCCCCGCCTGGCGGGCCCCAATAGCTTAGTCGGTTTGAGCGTCGGATCCACATGCTAAGGGTTGTGGGTTCGAATCCCGGGTCCGCTATATTAAAACTGGCCATCTCACTGTCCCATCTTAACATCATTGTTGTTCTGGTGGTGTCAGCATAGGATTAGATAAGTCCCCCCCCCCCCCCATTCCCTCACTTCCCTGGGATGGTTATCCCCGTCGGCCATATCACCTGAACTGGGTGTCGACGTAAAAACTGAACCAAACCAAACCAAACCAACCATCCCCGCCTCTTTGCGAATGAGGCAATGATATGCAGAATGACAATAACAATGACAGTTTATTATGCAAAGGTAGGAGTTATTAATTAAAATCTCATTTATATAACTGTCCAGAACTAGAAATGATGAAAAAGTAATATGAGCGTACCGATATACTGTTACTGTTGTTTCTATTTAAAGCCCAGCCGACTACATAGAGCCATATCAGGGCTATAACTTGTTTCACAATATAATTATACAATACTCCAACAACAACAACAACAACAACAGCAACAACAACAGCAACAACAACAACAACAACAGCAGCAACAACAACAGCAACAACAACAACAGCAACAGCAACAACAACAACAGCAACAGCAACAGCAACAACAACAACAGCAGCAACAACAACAGCAACAGCTACAGCAACAGCAACAGCAACAGCAACAGCAACAGCAACAACAACAACAACAACAACAACAGCAGCAGCGACAACAACAACAACAGCAACAACAGCAACAACAGCAACAGCAACAACAGCAACAACAGCAACAGCAACAACAGCAACAACAGCAACAGCAACAACAGCAACAACAACAGCAACAACAGCAACAGCAACAACAGCAACAACAGCAACAGCAACAACAGCAACAACAGCAACAGCAACAACAGCAACAACAGCAACTACAGTAACAGCAACAACAACAGCAACAACAACAGCAACAACAACAACAACAACAGCAACAGCAACAGCAACAGCAACAGCAACAAACAACAACAACAAACAACAACAAATGAAAAGAAAAATTAAGTACACATATCAATGCATTTGCGCTCACATGATCTGTGGAGATGTCCCTGGCGTTGACCACACCGTCCAATTTATCACACAGGGGATTTAAAAACCATTCCTGAATACAAAATTCAACGTAATTAATAAGGACATTAAAACAATTATAAAAAAACGGGCCTAAATTACCCACAATTTATTCCGCATATCACATTTCCCTAGAGCCAAAAATGCACTGAATACATGTACTCAATTATCAATCCTAAGAGAACGTACGTAAAATGTTGTCGAACACATACAGGTGAATGGACCAGCAAGACAGAAAATGATAGGGAGAAATGACAGAAAGCAAAGGAACAAGGCAGAAAGAGCCCCCGGCATCACCACTGGTGGCGTACATCGGTAAATCATTAACGTATGACATAATACACAAAGAAACAACACAGAGTAACGACCATTAGTTAAGTGATCATGATAATGATGATAATGAGACTAAATTTTCCAAAGGTAGAATTTTTACATAAGAGTCTTCATTTTTCCCCCCAAACTTGCCTTTTACTTGTATGCTGAGTGGAACCAGAAAAAAAAACCACGAAAGAAGAATACGAACGCGTATTTAATACAAGACAAGACAGGCGCAAATTTTCGGCCAACTGGCCTTTGTCAAGCGTAAGATTACAAACAAACAAACACCAGATTAAAAAATTATGAGAAAAAGACTGAAACTTCCCTGCTGCTGTGTCCAATGTGAGAAAAGAGTAACGACCATTTGTTAAAAGATCATGATAATAATAATAATGAGTCTTTATTTTCCAAAGGTAGAATTATTACCTAAAAGTCGTTACTCTTTTCTCACATTGGACACAGCAGCAGGGAAGTTTCAGTCTTTTTCTCCTAATTTTTGTATCTGGTGTTTGTTTGTTTGTAATCTTACGTTTGACAAAGGCCAGTTGGCCGAAAATTTGCGCCTGTCTTGTCTTGTTTTATTAAATACGCGTTCGTATTCTTCTTTCGTGTTTTTTCTGGTTCCTGTTTGCTTGAACGCGGGCAGTCACACTTGTTTTAGATTTTGTATGCTGAGTTTTTCCTGTTTCTATATGCCAGCCACTGACATGATTTATAAGATCTTTAACGTGCACATGTGATATTCTGCATGCGTAGGGAGACGAAGGCAGTGCAGGTGCTGACAAGCTTACACATATGTTGACCTGGAAGATAAGAAAAAAAAATCTCCACCTTTCACCCACCAGGTGGAGGTATCTAGGCGGATCATCATCATCATCATCATCATCATCATCATCATCATCATCATCATCATCATCATCATCATCATCATCACCAGGTGCCCTGCCGCATGGCGTTGGCGATCATGGACTTCCATCTGTCTCTATCTCTTGTTGCCTCAAACATCTCTTCCACCCTCTTTGTCTTCAGCCACTCTGCAAGTCCGTCTAGTATTTTCTCCCTGGGTCTACCTGGTGCTCTCTTTCCCTCCAGCTTTCCCGTTGTTCCAATTCCCCTTTCCTCATAAAATGGCCTATAAATGTTGCCTGTCTTTTCCTAATCTTCCTTATGAATGATCTTCTTGTGTCTGCCTCCATCAAGACTGTCTCCTTTGTTTTTCTTTGCTGTCCATGGAACTCTCAACATTCTTCTTAGAAACCACATCTCGGCTGTCTCAATCTTGTTCTGGCTTTGCTTGTTGACTGTCCACGCCTCACAACCGTATAACAGTATTGGTTCTATATAACATTCAAGAACTCTCTTCCTGATGTTAACTGATAGGCATTTGTTGGTAAGAATGCTTTTCATCTTCTTGAATGCTGGATATAAAAAAACAAACAAACAAACAAACAAACAAACAAACAAACAAACAAACAAACAAAACAGGAGCTTCCGTTTGAAAAGACTGACGTGTATCCACTTAATTACTCCAGACAGTCGAGTGTCACAGACTCAGTTGCCTGTCTCTCTCTGTCCATGTCTATGGTGTCGACTTTAAAACTGGGTAGCATTTATGCCCATGGAGAGGCCACACGCCTTAGCTTGCCTGCTGGGTGTTTTTTCTGGTTTCAATATGAGAGCCTATAACTATCTGTTCACGCTCCGATAATAACGGTAATCATCATTGTTTTGTGTGTAGTTCTTATAACCAACTTCACCCTGTGAAATTCACGCCGCTGCCCCTGGGGAAGGGCACGTCAATGCACAGCCACTCCCTTCACTTTATGTGTTTATTTGTTGACGTATGAAAAAACTGGTCTTTTTCACACTGATGCTAACCAGGGGTAAACCCTTTGTTGTCCTGGGTTCTTTAACGTGCACCAAAACTTGCGTGCTGAACAGGGAGTGTCCGGGCTTATTGTCTAGCATCCAGGGCCACAGCAGGGTCATGTGGAAAAAAAAGGGGGGGGGGAGGGGGGAGACAAATCCAGCTGCCCACTTTTGGGAGGAAAGGGGACCCGAGATTTTGTTTTTCTTTCCTAAATGGCCAATGTATGACTTGCACTGGGAACCACTCCTTGTCGTTGTGATGATGATGATGATGATGTGATGATGATGATGTATGATGATGACGACGTGATGATGATGTATGGTGATGATGTATGATGATGCTGATGAGGTGATGATATGTGATGATACTGGTGATGATAGGGTGATAATAATGATGATATATGGTGATGATGATGATAGGTGGTGATGATGATGATGATACTGGTGATGATACTGGTGATAGTATACTGGTGATGATGATGATATGGTGGTGATGATGATGATGATGATGATGATACTGGTGATGATACTGGTGATGATACTGGTGATGGATGAATGATTACTGGTGATGATGATGATACGGTGGTGATGATGATGATACTGTGATGATGATACTGGTGATGATGATGATAATGGTGATGGTGATGATGATGATGATGATGATACTGGTGATGATGATGATGATGATGATACTGGTGATGATGATGATAATGGTGGTGATGATGATGATGATGATGATGATGATACTGGTGATGATGATGATAATGTGGTGGTGATGATGATGATGATACTGGTGATGATGATGATAATGGTGGTGGTGATGATGATGATGATACTGGTGATGATGATGATACTGGTGATGATGATGATAATGGTGGTGATGATGATGATGATGATGATGATACTGGTGATGATGATGATAATGGTGGTGGTGATGATGATGATGATACTGGTGATGATACTGGTGATGATGATGATAATGGTAGTGGTGATGATGGTGAGATATGCAAAAGCAATTTTAGGTAATTGAGGCTCTTTTTTTCATATGCTTTAGTGTCCCTACGTATGTTTCAATATATATTCAGGTATCTTTTTAAATCCCCTGGACGATAAATTGAACGGAGTGGTCAACGCCAGGGGCATCTCCTTAGATTATGTGCGCAAATGCGTTGATATGTGTACTTATGTGTACTTAATTTTCTTTTCCTTTTTTAAAAAAGAAATATCTACATATATTTTTTTTGCCTGTTGAAG
>JAPXFY010000020.1:57313-64813 GCA_030674185.1 Monoplex corrugatus
GGTGATGTAGATAGGGTGATGAGACAGACAGGGGGTGATGTAGATAGAGGGATGGTACAGACAGGGGGTGATGTAGATAGAGGGATGGTACAGACAGGGGGTGATGTAGATAGAGGGATGGTACAGACAGGGGCTGATGTAGATAGAGGGATGGTACAGACAGGGGCTGATGTAGATAGAGGGATGGTACAGACAGGGGGTAAAGTAGATAGAGGGATGGTACAGACAGGGGGTGATGTAGATAGAGGGATGGTACAGACAGGGGGTGATGTAGATAGAGGGATGGTACAGACAGGGGCTGATGTAGATAGAGGGATGGTACAGACAGGGGCTGATGTAGATAGAGGGATGGTACAGACAGGGGGTGATGTAGATAGAGGGATGTGACAGACATGGGGTGATGTAGATAGAGGGATGTAACAGACAGGGGGTGATGTAGATAGAGGGATGTGACAGACAGGGGCTGATGTAGATAGAGGGATGGTACAGACAGGGGCTGATGTAGATAGAGGGATGGTACAGACAGGGGGTAAAGTAGATAGAGGGATGGTACAGACAGGGGTGATGTAGATAGAGGGATGGTACAGACAGGGGGTGATGTAGATAGAGGGATGGTACAGACAGGGGCTGATGTAGATAGAGGGATGGTACAGACAGGGGCTGATGTAGATAGAGGGATGGTACAGACAGGGGGTGATGTAGATAGAGGGATGGTACAGACAGGGGGTAAAGTAGATAGAGGGATGGTACAGACAGGGGGTGAAGTAGATAGAGGGATGGTACAGACAGGGGGTAAAGTAGATAGAGGGATGGTACAGACAGGGGCTGATGTAGATAGGGGGATGGTACAGACAGGGGGTGATGTAGATAGAGGGATAGGACAGACAGGGGGTGAAGTAGATAGAGGGATGGGACAGACAGGGGGTGATGTAGATAGAGGGATATGACAGACATGGGGTGATGTAGATAGAGGGATAGGACAGACATGGGGTGATGTAGATAGAGGGATAGGACAGACATGGGGTGATGTAGATAGAGGGATAGGACAGACAGGGGGTGATGTAGATAGAGGGATGGGACAGACAGGGGGTGATGTAGATAGAGGGATAGGACAGACATGGGGTGATGTAGATAGAGGGATAGGACAGACAGGGGGTGAAGTAGATAGAGGGATGTGACAGACAGGGGGTGATGTAGATAGAGGGATGGTACAGACATGGGGTGATGTAGATAGAGGGATGGTACAGACAGGGGCTGATGTAGATAGAGGGATGGGACAGACAGGGGGTGATGTAGATAGAGGGATAGGACAGACAGGGGATGATGTAGATAGAGGGATGTGACAGACAGGGGGTGATGTAGATAGAGGGATGTGACAGACAGGGGGTGATGTAGATAGAGGGATAGGACAGACAGGGGGTGATGTAGATAGAGGGATAGGACAGACAGGGGGTGATGTAGATAGAGGGATGTGACAGACAGGGGGTGATGTAGATAGAGGGATGTGACAGACAGGGGGTGATGTAGATAGAGGGATAGGACAGACAGGGGGTGATGTAGATAGAGGGATGTGACAGACAGGGGGTGATGTAGATAGAGGGATAGGACAGACATGGGGTGATGTAGATAGAGGGATGTGACAGACAGGGGGTGATGTAGATAGAGGGATGTGACAGACAGGGGGTGATGTAGATAGAGGGATAGGATGGACAGACAGGTGTGAGAAGGGATGGACAGACAGGGTGATGTAGATAGAGGGATGTGACAGACAGGGTGATGTAGATAGAGGGATGTGACAGACATGGGGTGATGTAGATAGAGGGATGTGACAGACAGGGTATGTAGATAGAGGGATTGACAGACAGGGGTGATGTAGATAGAGGGATGTGACAACAGGGTGATGTAGATGAGGGATTGACAACGGGTGATGTAGATAGAGGGATGTGACAGACAGGGGTGATGTAGATAGAGGGATGTGACAGACAGGGTGATGTAGATAGAGGGATGTGACAGACAGGGGTGATGTAGATAGAGGGATGTGACAGACAGGGGTGATGTAGATAGAGGGATGTGACAGACAGGGTGATGTAGATAGAGGGATGGACAGACATGGGGTGATGTAGATAGAGGGATGTGACAGACATGGGTGATGTAGATAGAGGGATGGACAGACATGGGTATGTGAAGAGGGATGGACAGACAGGGTGATGTAGATAGAGGGATGGACAGACAGGGGTGATGTAGATAGAGGGATGTGACAGACAGGGTGATTAATAGAGGGATGTGACAGACAGGGGTGATGTAGATAGAGGGATGGACAGACAGGGTGATGTAGATAGAGGGATGACAGACAGGGTGATGTAGATAGAGGGATGTGACAGACAGGGGTGATGTAGATAGGGGATGTGACAGACGGGGTGATGTAGATGAAGGATTGACAGACAGGTGATTAGATAGAGGGATGTGACAGACATGGGTGATGTAGATAGAGGGATGTGACAGACAGGGGTTGGATGTAGAAGGGGATGTGACAGACAGGGTGATGTAGATAGAGGGATGTGACAGACAGGGGTGAGTAGATAGAGGGATGTGACAGACAGGGTGATGTAGATAGAGGGATGGACAGACAGGTGATGTAGATAGAGGAGTGACAGACAGGGGGATGTAGATAGAGGGATGGACAGACAGGGTGATGTAGATAGAGGGATGACAGACATGGGGTGATGTAGATAGAGGGATGTGACAGACAGGGGTGATGTAGATAGAGGGATTGACAGACAGGGGTGAGTAGATAGGGATGGACAGACAGGGGGTGATGTAGATAGAGGGATGTGACAGACAGGGTGAGTGATAGGATTACAGACAGGGTGATAGATAGAGGATGTGACAGACATGGTGATGTAGATAGAGGGATGTGACAGACAGGGTGATGTAGATAGAGGGATGGACAGACAGGGTGATGTAGATAGAGGATGTGACAGACAGGGGTGATGTAGATAGAGGGATGTGACAGACAGGGGTGTTGTAGATAAGGATTGACAGACAGGGTATGTAGATAGAGGATGTACAGACAGGGTGATGTAGATAGAGAGTACACGGGGTGATGTAGATAGGGATGACAGACATGGGTGATGTAGATAGGGGATGGACAGACAGGGGGTGATGTAGATAGAGGGATGTGACAGACAGGGGGTGATGTAGATAGAGGGATGGACAGACAGGGGTGAGTAGATAGAGGGATGGACAGACAGGGTGATGTAGATAGAGGGATGGACAGACAGGGTGAGTAGATAGGGGATGTGACAGACAGGGGTGAGTAATGAGGATGTGACAGACAGGGGGTGATGTAGATAAGGGATGTGACAGACAGGGGGTGAGTAGATAGAGGATGTGACAGACAGGGGTGATGGAAGGTAGAGTGAGTAGAGGGATGTACAGACAGGGTGATGTAGATAGAGGGATGGACAGACAGGGGTGATGTAGATAGAGGGATGTGACAGACAGGGGTGATGTAGATAAGGGATGTACAGACAGGGTGATGTAGATAGAGGGATGGACAGACAGGGGTGATGTAGATAGAGGGATGTGACAGACAGGGTATGTAGATAGGGGATGTGACAGACATGGGGTGATGTAGATAGAGGGATGTGACAGACATGGGGTGATGTAGATAGAGGGATGGACAGACAGGGTGATGTAGATAGAGGGATGGACAGACAGGGGTGATGTAGATAGAGGATGTGACAGACATGGGTGAGTAGATAGAGGGATGGACAGACAGGGTGATGTAGATAGAGGGATGTGCAGAGGGTGATGTAGATAGAGGATGTGACAGACAGGGGTGATGTAGATAGAGGGATGACAGACAGGGGTGAGTAGATAGAGGGATGTGACAGACAGGGGTGATGTAGATAGAGGGATGTGACAGACATGGGGTGATGTAGATAGGGATGTGACAGACATGGGTGATGTAGATAGGGGATGTGACAGACAGGGTGATGTAGATAGAGGGATGTGACAGACATGGGGTGATGTAGATAGAGGGATGTGACAGACAGGGTGATGTAGATAGAGGGATGTGACAGACAGGGTGATGTAATAGAGGGATGGACAGACAGGGGTGATGTAGATAGGGGATGGACAGACAGGGGTGATGTAGATAGAGGGATGTGACAGACAGGGTGATGTAGATAGAGGGATGTAAGAAGGGGTGAGTAGATGGATTGACAGACGGTATGTAGTGGATGTGACAGACGGTGATTAAGGGGATGTGACAGACAGGTGATGGTAGGTGAAGACGGGATAGATAGGGGATGGCAGACAGGGGTGATGTAGATAGAGGGATGGACAACAGGGGTGATGTAATGATGGAGGGTGATGAGTAGGATGGACAGACAGGGTGTGTGATAAGGGGTGACGACAGTGTTGTAGAGGTAGTGATGGGGAAAGACAGGTGAGTAGAGGGATGTGACAGACAGGGTATGTGATAGAGGATGTGACAGACAGGGTGGATAGGATGAAGACAGGTGATAGTAAGGGATGGAAACAGGGGTGAGTAGATAAGGATGTAAGAGGTGATGTAATAGGGATGTGACAGACAGGTGATGTAGATAAGGGAGTGACAGACAGGTTAGATATGATAGTGGGGATGTGAAGACAGGGATGTAAAGGGGAGGAAGACGGGGGTGTGAGAAGGGGAGTGAAGAGGGGTAGAGATAGGGGATGTGACAGATGGGGTGATGAGATAGGGGATGTGACAGAAGGGGTGAGTAGATAGGGATGTGATGTAGATAGGGGATGGACAGACAGGGGTGATGTAGATAGGGGATGTGACAGAATGGGTATGTAGATAGAGGGAGGACGACATGGTGTGATGTAGATAGAGGGATGGACAGACAGGGGTGATGTAGATAGGGGATGACAGACATGGGGTGATGTAGATAGAGGGATGGACAGACAGGGGTGATGTAGATAGGGGATGGACAGACAGGGGGTGATGTAGATAGGGGGATGGACAGACAGGGGGTGGAAGGATGTAGATTAGATGGGATGTGACAGACAGGGTGATGTAGATAGGGATGTGACAGACATGTGATGTAGATAGAGGGATGTGACAGACAGGGGTGATGTAGATAGAGGGATGTGACAGACATGGGGTGATGTAGATAGGGATGGACAGACAGGGGTGATGTAGATAGGGGATGTGACAGACAGGGGGATGTAGATAGAGGGATGTGACAGACAGGGGGTGATGTAGATAGAGGATGTGACAGACAGGGGGTGATGTAATAGGGGATGTGACAGACAGGGGTGATGTAGATAGAGGGATAGGACAGACTGGGTGATGTAGATAGAGGGATGTGACAGACATGGGTGATGTAGATAGGGGATTGACAGACAGGGGTATGTAGATAGGGATGGACAGACAGGGGTGATGTAGATAGAGGGATTGACAGACAGGGTGATGTAATAGAGGGATGGACAGACATGGGTGATGTAGATAGGGGATGGACAGACAGGGGTGATGTAGATAGAGGGATGGACGACATGGGGTGATGTAGATAGAGGGATGTGACAGACATGGGTGATGTAGATAGAGGGATGTGACAGACAGGGGGTGATGTAGATAGAGGGATGTGACAGACAGGGGGTGATGTAGATAGGGGATAGGACAGACAGGGGTGATGTAGATAGAGGGATGGACAGACATGGGTGATGTAGATAGGGGATGTGACAGCATGGTGTGATGTAGATAGAGGGATAGGACAGACATGGGGTGATGTAGATAGAGGGATAGGACAGACATGGGGTGATGTAGATAGGGGATGTGACAGACAGGGGTGATGTAGATAGGGGATGTGACAGACAGGGTGATGTAGATAGGGGGATGTGACAGACAGGGGTGATGTAGATAGAGGGATAGGACAGACAGGGGTGATGTAGATAGAGGATGGACAGACAGGGGTGATGTAGATAGGGGGATGTGACAGACATGGGGTGATGTAGATAGAGGGATGTGACAGACAGGGGTGATGTAGATAGAGGGATGTGACAGACAGGGGTGATGTAGATAGGGGATGGACAGACATGGGTGATGTAGATAGAGGGATGTGACAGACAGGGGTGATGTAGATAGAGGGATGTGACAGACATGGGTGATGTAGATAGGGGATGGACAGACATGGGTGATGTGATAGAGGGATAGGACAGACATGGGGTGATGTAGATAGAGGGATGGACAGACATGGGGTGATGTAGATAGGGGATGTGACAGACAGGGTGATGTAGATAGAGGGATGGACAGACATGGGGTGATGTAGATAGGGGGATGTGACAGACAGGGTGATGTAGATAGAGGGATGTGACAGACAGGGGTGATGTAGATAGGGGATGGACAGACAGGGGGTGAGTAGATAGAGGGATGTGACAGACATGGGGTGATGTAGATAGAGGGATGGACAGACATGGGTGATGTAGATAGAGGGATGGACAGACAGGGGTGATGAGATAGGGGGTGACAGACATGGGGTGATGTAGATAGAGGGATAGGACAGACATGGGTGATGTAGATAGAGGGATGACAGACAGGGGTGATGTAGATAGAGGGATGTGACAGACAGGGGGTGATGTAGATAGAGGGATGTGACAGACAGGGGTGATGTAGATAGAGGATGTGACAGACAGGGGTGATGTAGATAGAGGGATGTGACAGACATGGGGTGATGTAGATGAGGGATGTGACAGACAGGGGTGATGTAGATAGGGGATGGGACAGACAGGGGTGATGTAGATAGGGGATGGACAGACAGGGGGTGATGTAGAAGGGGATGTGACAGACAGGGGTGATGTAGATAGAGGATGGACAGACAGGGGGTGATGTAGATAGAGGGATGTGACAGACAGGGGTGATGTAGATAGGGGATGGACAGACAGGGGTGATGTAGATAGAGGGATAGGACAGACAGGGGTGATGTAGATAGAGGATAGGACAGACAGGGGTGATGTAGATAGGGGGATGTGACAGACAGGGGTGATGTAGATAGGGGGATAGGACAGACAGGGGTGATGTAGATAGAGGGATGTGACAGACATGGTGTGATGTAGATAGAGGGATGTGACAGACATGGTGTGATGTAGAAGAGGGATGGACAGACATGGGTGATGTAGATAGAGGGATAGGACAGACATGGGTGATGTAGATAGAGGATGTGACAGACATGGGTGATGTAGATAGAGGGATGTGACAGACAGGGGTGATGTAGATAGAGGATGTGACAGACAGGGGGTGATGTAGATAGAGGGATAGGACAGACATGGGGTGATGTAGATAGAGGATAGGACAGACATGGGGTGATGTAGATAGAGGATGTGACAGACATGGTGTGATGTAGATAGAGGGATAGGACAGACATGGGTGATGTAGATAGAGGGATAGGACAGACATGGGTGATGTAGATAGAGGGATTGACAGAAGGGGATGTAATAGGGGATGTGACAGAC
>JAPXFY010000020.1:72313-79813 GCA_030674185.1 Monoplex corrugatus
GCCCGCCCCCACCTCAGGTGGTATGGCATACGGGGATAACCATCCCAGGGAAGTGGGGGAAGGGGGAATTATCTAATCCTATACTGACACCCAGTCAACAAGCAAAGTCAGAACAAGATTGAGACAGCCGAGATGTGGTTTCTAAGAAGAATGTTGAAAGTTCCATGGACAGCAAAGAAAACAAATGAGACAGTCTTGATGGAGGCAGACACACGAAGATCATTCATAAGGAATATTAGGAAGAGACAGGCAACATTTATAGGTCATTTTATGAGAAAAGGGGAATTGGAGCACCTGGTCACAACGGGAAAGCTGGAGGGAAAGAGAGCACCATGTAGACCCAGGGACGGACTTGCAGAGTGGCTGAAGACAAAGAGGGTGGAAGAGATGCTTGAGGCAACAAGAGATAGAGACAGGTAGAAGTCCATGATGGCCAACGCCATGCGGCAAGGCACCTGATGATGATGATGATGACACCACTAGAAGAACAATGATGTTAAGATGGGACAGTGAGAAGGCCGATTTTAATGTTGCACACTCCGGGATTCGAACCCACAACGATTAGTAAGTGAATCCGACGCTCAACCAACTGAGCTACTGAGGCCCACCTTGTCCTGTAAACAGTGATCCCTGTCTAATGTTTTATTTAAAAACGTAACCCTTCGCTCAATGTTTGAACCAACACTGCGAAACGCTACAACAGAGACCTACAATAGAGGGGATCACCCTTTCAACCTTGCGCTGCGTGCTGCGTGTTATCGCAAGGCACAGGCATCATCCGCCCTCATGTGCGGAAGTTTTGTTAAGAACTGGCACTGAAGCCTCTTCCTGTCAGCCACAGCCGATCATGTTCCACATCCAACTGAGTCCTTAACCAGACACATCCATTGTCTAAACAGACATACAGAGCCATCAAGGCTTACACATCTATCGGCCATGTTAACGTGCCAAATCCAACTCACAACTTCATATTATTATCATTATCATTATTGTTATTATTATTATTGTTGTTTTTATTATTATTATTATTACTATTGTTGTTGTTGTTATTGTTATTATCATTATTGTTATTATTATTATTATTATTATTATTATTATTATCATCATCATCATCATTATTACTATTCTTATATTATTATTATTATTATTGTTGGTGTTGTTGTTATCATTATTTTTATTATTATTATTGTTGTTGTTGTTATTGTTATTATCATTATTGTTATTATCATTATTATTATCGTTATTATTATTATCGTTATTATTATTATTATTATCATTATTATCACCATATTATTGTTGTTGTTATTATTATTATTATCATTGTTGTTGTTGTTATTACTGTTATTATCATTATTACAACCATTAGTATATTCATGTCTTTTTTTACACAAAGGGTTTACCTTGTGAACCGGGCCGCTCTCTCCGTTAAGAAAGCGTCGCTGCAGTGCAGCGCCACCCATCTTCTCACTGGGTGACCGCTTATATTCGGTGAGTGCGGCACGCTTGGCCTCAATAGTGGGAGTCATCTTTGATGATTTGGCCTCAAACCAGTCGTGGGACTTCACAGTTTTCTTCCCAAAGGTGGCCATAGCAATGCGGTGCATGGTGTCTCGTAGCGTTTCCCATCTCTCAGTGGCAGAGTCTCTGGGCTGCAATGCATCGTATTCTCTCTGAAAGGCCTCTGCGAACTGTTCTACAAGATCTGGCTGAGACATCTTGCTGACGTCAATGCGAGGGTTCGCTTGTTTCTTTGAGCAGTGGAACTTATTTGGTTGTAGCCTGATCTTGCAACATACCAGAGAGTGGTCTGTGTCGCAGTCTGCGCTGTGATAAGAGCGAGTGTGGAGAACGTTTTTGATAGCGGCACGTCTTACTAGGATCAAATCCAGTTGGTGCCAATGTTTTGAGTGCGGGTGCCTCCAGGAGACTTTTGTTGAGGCTTCGTCTTGAAGAAGGAGTTGGCGATGCACAGTTCATGGCAGGCGCAAAACTCAAGCAGTCGCTGTCCATTCTCATTCATTTTCCCCACTCCAAAGGAACCGAGGCAGAAGGGCCCCCACTCTGGCGTTGAAGTCGCCCAGGAGAACAAGCTGTTCTGTCCTGGGGATGTTCCTTATGGTTGATGCAAGATTTTCGTAGAACTCATCCTTGGCGTCTGGAGAGGCGGACAGCGTTGGGGCATAAACGCTGATGAGAGTGACATAGCCTTCGGTGGTGTTGAGGCGGAGAGTCAAGAGTCGCTCTGAACCGCCACTGCCTGGTTCAATCATGTTCAGCAGGCTGTTCCTTACTGCAAAGCCTACTCCGTACTCTCTTGGGGCAACAGAACTCTTTCCTTGCCAGAAGAAGGTGTAGTCCCTTTCCTTTTGTGTTCCTGAGTCAGCCAGCCGTGTTTCCTGCAGAGTGGCAATGTCCACATTGAGCCTCTTTAGTTCGCTGTTTATGATGGCGGTCTTTCTGGCGTCGCTGATGTCTTGCAGATCTTGGGAGAGCACAGGCATCATTGTTCGGACATTCCAACAGCCCAGTTTCACTGCTGATCCTTTTCCTGATCCGTTTCTTGAATTTGAATTTTTCTTTCTGCCTGGTGCGTAGTTACCGACCTGCTTGTCAGATTTTCTCCTAATCTTCATGCACCCAATGAAGAAGGCAGGTCGTGGCGTGACAGCACCTAACTGACTGGGGGCTGCCCAGCTTAGGCGGGCGGTAGCTGTCCAGTAAGACACGAAGGTCTCTCCCACCGTCAAAAGCAATCCCTGGCGTCAGCTCTACGCCAGTTGAGCGATGACTTATCATCGGTATCTGTTGCTTCCCGTGTTGTGCCGACACTAGTGTTAGTAGCGAGGCTGGAGTGTCCTGTCCAGGTCGTAGGTGCAGAGTGTTTGTGGATGAATGGACGGATGTAAGCCTGGGCAGTGTAATATGGAAGACAGGCTGTTGCCCATGCAACTTGTCCCCCCTCTCCACCTCGCTGACAGATCCAAAGGAACAGCAGGGCTGTTACGTTTTGGTGCCAACACGGCCGCAGGAGCTGCCGGAAAGTGACAAAGTTTGCCATCCAACCGCCTTAGGGGCCCCACACCGGATTTACTGTCAGGGTTTACTCCCTTAGCTAGACGGCCGCGGGTAGCTCTTCAGAGCTGGCGCCCTTTGATGGATCTAATTTAATTCCACCAGGGTTTCTAGCCACCCTCCTCACCATCCTCCTGAGAGGACTGGTGGGGGGTGCTGGTTTAGTCGCCAGCAATTCGACTACGTTACAGATAAATATATAGTACACACCATACATACATACAATGATAGGAAGAAATAACAGAAAGCAAAGGAACAAGGCAGAAACAGGAGAGTGACAGAAAAAAGGAAATTTCTAGCACATAATTTCCACAATATGGGGATTCTATACTATTTATACTGAAAGAACCCCCGGCATCCCCACGGGGGAGATCAATGTATCTGATGTTTAGTATCTTGCCACAGCATGTCATATGGTTTGGGTTCGTCTTCTTAAATCCGTTGTGAGGGTCCATGTCTCATATGGTCTATGTCTTATATGGTCTATGTCTCATATGGTCTATGTCTCACATGGTCTATGTCTCACATTGCCTATGTCTCACATGGTCTATGTCTCATATGGTCTATGTCCCACATGGTCTGTCTCACATGGTCTATGTCTCATATGGTCTATGTCCCACATGGTCTATGTCTTATATGGTCTATGTCTCACATGGTCTATGTCTCATGGTCTATATCTTATATGGTCTATGTCTTATATGGTCTATGTCCCACATGGTCTGTCTCACATGGTCTATGTCTCATATGGTCTATGTCCCACATGGTCTATGTCTTATATGGTCTATGTCCCACATGGTCTATGTCTCATATGGTCTATGTCTCACATGGTCTATGTCTCATATGGTCTATGTCCCACATGATCTATGTCTCATATGGTCTATGTCTCACATGGTCTATGTCTCATATGGTCTATGTCTCATATGGTCTATGTCTCACATGGTCTATGTCTCACATGGTCTATGTCTCACATGGTCTGTCTCACGTGGTCTATGTCTCACATGGTCTATGTCTCATATGGTCTATGTCTCACATGATCTATGTCTCATATGGTCTATGTCTCACATGGTCTATGTCTCATATGGTCTATGTCTCACATGGTCTGTGTCTCACATGGTCTTTGTCTCACATGGTCTATGTCTCATATGGTCTATGTCTCATATGGTCTGTCTCATATGGTCTATGTCTCATATGGTCTATGTCTCACATGGTCTATGTCTCACATGCGTATAGGAAGTATACCAGCACACGTAAGCGACTGATATTCCAGTACTAACGATGGGCAAAGGTCAGTCCCTTTCATGTATGTCTGTGAGCTGATTCAATCTTTCAGCGTGTGTAGTGGGAGTATGTCAGCTAATTAGAATGGTAATTTTATGCCACGAGTGGGTAACGCGTCCCCTCTTGTCTTTTAACACTTGGGCTCTAGAATAGACGTCAGGCACACTTCTCTGGCGCGTGCCAGTATTCACAACGAGGCGCAGCGGATGTTCTTAAAATAGATCGTGCGCTATGCATTATGGGATCAAGAAGGCTGCCTTCCTGGTACAAAGAGATAGTTGAAGGCAATGATTAAAAGATTTAAAAATATAAAAAAAAGGAAAAGAATTTGTGTCGTTCTTAAAACAATTGCCGTTATGTCGAGGAGGACTCATTACCGATAGAAAGTAAACAATGATGTTGCCAAATATAGAGAAGCTTTTGTCAGGCTCTTGCAGGAGCAGGTCCGATTCGCCTATTCCCTTTTCGTCTACTCTTTGATGGCGAGGCCACCTTCAATAGCCTTTTGGGGGTTTTTGACTCTTTGTTCTGTTTTGTCTACAACCCACACGCCTTTTGCATATTGAGCCTCTGTCTGTCTGTCTGTCTGTCTTTCTCTCTCTGTCTGTCTGTCTGTCACTTTCTTTCTCCCTGTCTGTCTGTCTCTGTCTCTCTCTCTCTCTGTTTCTGTCTCTCTCTCTTTCTCTGTGTGTCTGTCTCTGTCTCTGTCTCTCTCTCTGTTTCTGTCTCTCTTTCTCTCTGTCTCTCTGTCTCTGTCTGTCTCTATCTGTCTCTCTGTCTCTCTGTCTCTGGGCGAATTTCACTCTTTGTCCTGTTTTGTCTACCATCCATGCCCCTTTCACATATTCGGCCGCTTCTCTGTCTGTCTGTCTCTGTCTGTCTGTCTGTCTCTCTCTCTCTGTCTCTCTCTCTGTCTGTCTCTCTCTGTGTCTGTCTCTCTGTCTGCCTCTCTGTCTGTCTCTCTCTGTTTCTCTCTGTCTCTCTCTCTCTCTCTGTCTGTCTCTCTCTGTCTCTGTCTGTCTCTCTGTCTCTCTCTTTCCCTCTCTCTGTCTCTGTCTGTTTCTATCTGTCTCTCTCTTCTCCTCTCTCTGTCTCTGTCTGTGTCTGTCTATCTGTTTCTCTGTCTCTCTCTGTGTCTCTCTGTCTCTCTCTGTGTCTCTCTGTGTCTCTCTCTGTGTCTCTGTCTCTCTCTGTGTCTCTCTGTCTGTCTCTCTCTGTCTCTGTGTCTTTCTCTCTGTCTCTGTGTCTCTCTCTGTGTCTCAGTCTCTCTCTCTGTCTGTCTCTCTCTGTCTCTCTCTCTGTCTCTCTCTGTGTCTCAGTCTCTCTCTCTGTCTGTCTCTTTCTCTCTCTCTCTCTGTCTCTCTCTTTCCCTCTCTCTGTCTCTGTCTGTCTGTCTGTCTCTCTGTCTGTCTGTCTCTCTCTCAAACACACACACGCACATAGGCACACGTACACATATACTCAATCCAAACACGGACGAGCGTTAAAACATATGATGCACTACGCGTAATGGGGCTATGTGCAAACTTTTCATTTTAGACATTATAATTTTAGCATTTTCTTTAATTACAATAATTTTTACACTAGCATGCAAAAACCAGAACTGATTTACTTATGGTATCTTTTTCTGTTCGAGCTCAAAAGCTTGTCAGTCATAGTAAAGGGGAATAATCTGGCCTTTTTTTAAAATATATTTTTGTACTCTTACTACTCACCTAACGATACGACACACAAAAGATGACATTTTCATTAAACAGAAAAGAAACAGAATTCACAAATATATCATCCTCCCTTTCTCCTTTTCTTTAAAATGTTTATCACTATTTTTCTTTTTTTAATTTTTTTTATTTTTAGGATCATTGCACTCAGGGAGGTTACCTCAGTGCTCACCTTTTTTTTTTCGTCTCATTTTCTACGCCACTTTAATGTCCACAGAAACTGAAACAGTTTTTTTTTATTATGCGATGATGATGATGTCGATGTGGATGATAATCATGATGCTATGGAGTTCCATCTAGGATTGAGACTGCGTGACAGGGTTGTACTCAACGCTTACTATCATAATATATCCTGGCGTCAACTAGGCCCGAGAGATACAGACACCTGTGGTGTTGGTCAGAAGATTTAAGCAACACCCTCAATGACGCATCCGTAAAGTGGATGAGACTCGACTGTGTGGTCCCAGTCTTCCCAATGAGCCCATAGCACGCTCAGCTCTGGGTAGGAGCTGGTTAAAGCCGAAAAATCCCACAATGATTTTTGAAGGTACTGATGGGGATTCGAACCCACATCCTTCCAGTCAGTAGTCTGTTGCGTTAACCACTACACCACGGCGACTGGTTCACTATTATTTTTTTTTTTTTTTTTACTAAGCATGTATTTAGACACATGATACGGTTTGCGTCAACAGTGACACCAGACACCACTTTTGTGTTCACTACAAATGGACAAAGAAGACCTCAACCCACCACGAAGACAATCAACAACAAGACACAATCCGTCCTAATCCGTCCACGCCACTTGGCATTAGCTAGACACAGATTTATCAACGCTTCACGTGTGTAGTGACTGGTCTGGAATTACTTCTGAAATAAACATGTCCCTAGTTTCCTTTTTCTCAAAAGTTGGAACAATATGAGATCGGATTGCCAGGGTTCAGATCTCCAGACAGCACACGACGACGACCACCACCACCACCCTTTCTCCACAGACACTGGAAACAAATAAACAAAGAAAGACAGAAATAATAACAACAATAATCATCATCAGGTGCCCTGCCGCATGGCGTTGGCGACCATGGACTTCCAACCATCTCTATCTCTCGTTGCCCCCAGCATCTCCCCCACCCTCCTCATCCCCAGCCACTCTGCAAGTCCGTCCAGCATTCTCTCCCTGGGTCTACCTGGTGCTCTCTTTCCCTCCAGCTTTCCCGTTGTGACCAGGTGCTCCAAATCCCCCTTCCTCACAAAGTGGCCTATAAATATTGCTTGTCTTTTCCTAATCTTCCTTATGAGTGATCCACTTGTGTCTGCCTCCATCAAGACTGTCTCGTTTGTTTTCTTTGCTGTCCATGGAACTCTCAACATTCTTCTGAGAAACCACATCTCGGCTGCCTCGATCCTGCTCTGGCTTTGCTTGCTGACTGTCCAC
>JAPXFY010000020.1:84813-91035 GCA_030674185.1 Monoplex corrugatus
TCCTGACACTCTAAGGCCCTTAACTCCTGACACTCTAAGGCCCTTAACTCCTGAAACTCTAAGGCCCTTAACTCCTGACACTCTAAGGCCCTTAACCCCTGACACTCTAAGGCCCTTAACCCCTGACACTCTAAGGCCCTTAACTCCTGACACTCTAAGGCCCTTAACTCCTGACTCTCTAAGGCCCCTAACTCCTGACACTCTAAGGCCCTTAACTCCTGACACTCTAAGGGGGCCAGGCCGCATCCAGGTCATGACTCCTGGATGCCCTTCTGTTGCTGTCTTTTTCTTAAATGGAAATTAGTAACCAGTCGCCGTGGTGTAGTAGTTAACGCAACGGACTACCGACTGGAAGGTTGTGGGTTCGAATACCCATTAGTACCTTCAAAAATCAGTGTGGGATTTTTCGGCTCTAACTGGCTCCTACCCAGAGTTGGGCGTGCTGTGGGCTCATTGGGAAGACTGGGACCACACAGTCGAGTCTCATCCATTTCACGGATGCGTCATTGAGGGTGTTGCTCAAATCTTCTGACCAGCACCTCAGGTGTCCGTATCTCTCGGGCCTGGTTGACATCAGGATATATTATGATAGTAAACGTAGAATACAGCCCTGTCATGCAGTCTCAATCCTGTCGACAAATTAATTCCCCCCTTTCATATTGTGGATGCTGCGAAACCTTCAAGTCATTTTACCCAAATCTTTCCCAATCTTTCATGAATATCCTCATCGACATCATCATCATCATCGCATTTGTAAAAACTGTTCCTGCTTCTGTGTCATTAAGGTGGCGTAGAAAATTGGACTTTAAAAAGTGAGCACAAAGATAACCTTCTTGACAGCAATGATTCTAAAATAAAATTAAAAAGAAAAAAGTCCTCCACCTGGATTCGAACCCGCTCATCCAAAAAGGTCAGGCTCTCAAGGCCAAGTCACACTTGTGATGAGTGCCTTAACCACTTAGCTATCGTACCCTGGCAACGTATATAACAACTACTAGTAATACTTTACCACAACCGCATTACATCAAGCCCTTTTATAATTGCATTGTACGCCTAATATTTCATTCATATATATGGAAACATTTCCGTCCTGCGAGGAGACAGATCTAAGAATACACGTACAACTTTAAGTACCGACCTCCTTTGAAGACTTGGCGGTCTGCTGAATTTCTGAGGCACTGGTAAAGTTGAAACAAAAATATGAAATGATTTTATGGTTCGTGAAAAATCAAAATCGAATAGAGAAAGTTTCTGGTGGTAAAAGTTGAATATTTTCTTTTTCATCTCCATTGAAATCAGGAATTGATTTGTACTGGTTTTTAATATCTTTAGGAGTGTGTGTGTGTGTGTGTGTGTGTATGTGTGTGTGTGTGTGTGTGTGTGTGTGTGTGTGTGTGTGTGTGTGTGAGTGTGTATGTGTGTGTGTGTGTGAGTGTGTTTGTGTGCGTGTGTTGTTGTTGTTGTTGTTGCTCTTCTTCTTCTTTTTCTTCTTCTTCTCCTTCTTCTATTTCTTGTTCTTGTTCTTGTTCTTGTTCTTCTTGTTCTTGTTCTTGTTCTTGTTCTTCTTCTTCTTCTTCTTCTTCTTCTTCCTCTTCCACTTTTTCTTCTTCTTCTGGAAAAAAATCGTGGGAATTTTGAATTTCTCTCTCTCTCTCTCCTTTTTTCCTCTCTCAATGTGTGTGTGTCTGTCTGTGTATGTGTGTGCGTAGGGGGGTGTGTGTGTGTGTGTGTGTGTGTGTGTGTGTGTGTGTGTGTGTGTGTGTATGCGCAAGCGAGCGTGCGTACGTGTGTACATGTGTGCGTGCGAAAAAGAAAGAGAAAGACGAAGAGAGAGAGAGAGAGACAAAGACAGACAGACAGACAGAGACAGAAACAGACACAGAGAAAGGCAGAGAGACAGACAGAAAGACAGACAGACAGACACACAGAGTCAGGCAGGCAAACAGACAGACAACAGACATATAGACAGACAAGGCAGCAAACCAAACTTCTAACACACACAATGTAGCATCACACAGCACAACTACATTCACTTTCAACCACACCAGGACAAAAAAGTGCGGGAGAGAGAGAGAGAGAGAGAGAGAGAGAGAGAGAGAGAGAGAGAGAGAGAAACAGAGACAGACAGACAGACAAACAGACAGAGACAGAGAGAAAGAGAGAAAGAGAAACACAGAGTGAGACAGAGAAAGAGAGAGAGAGACAGACAGACAGACAGACCGAGAGAGAGAGAGAGGAAAAGAGGAAGAGAGAGCGAGAAAGAGAGAAAGAGAGAGAGAAAGAGAGAGACAGACAGACAGACCGAGAGAGAGAGAGGAAGAGAGAGAGAGCGAGAGAGAGAGAGAAAGAAAGAGAAAGAGAGACAGACAGACCAAGAGAGAGAGAGAGAGAAAGAAAGACAGACAGGCAGACAGACAGACAGACAGACAGAGAAACAGAGACAGAGACAGACACAGAGAAAGACAGAGAGACAGAAAGACAGACAGACAGACACAGACACAGAGAAACACAGAGAGACAGAAAGACAGACAGAGACAGAAACAGAGAACGACACAGACAGACAGAAAGACAGACAGACAGACAGACAGACACAGACACAGACAAAGACACAGAGAAAGACACAGAGAGACAGAAAGACACACACACACACACACACACAGGCAGACAGACAAACAGACAACAGACATGGAGACAGACAAGGCAGCAAACCAAACTTCTAACACACACAATGTAACATCACACAGCACAACTACATTCACTTCCAACCACACCAGGACCAAAAAAAAAGTGCATTATTCGCCCCCCCCCCATCTGTCCCCTCCCCCCCCCCCCCCCCGATGTCAACGTATTTTATCCAACGTTAATAACAGCAAGTCACAGCAACGGACTGCACTTGGTGAAGTACAACAATTACTAACAGGGAAACATGCACAGAAGACAGGGACGAGGAGGGGTAGGGAGAGGATGAGCGAGAGAAGAGAGAGATCGAGAGAGAGAGAGAGAGAGAGAGAGAGAGAGAAAAAGAGACAGAGAGAGGAAGAGGGAGAGAGAGAGTGAGCGAGAGAGAGAGAGAGTGAGAGAGAGAGAACGAGACAGAGAGGAAGAGAGAGAGAAAGAGAGACAGACAGAGAGAGAGAGGAACAGAGAGAGAAAGAGACAGACAGACAGACAGAGAGAGAGAGCGAGAGAGAGAGAGAGAGAGTGAGAGAGAGAACGAGACAGAGAGGAAGAGAGAGAGAATGAGAGACAGAAAGAGAGAGAGAGAGGAACAGAGAGAGAAAGAGACAGACAGACAGAGAGAGCGAGAGAGAGAGTGAGAGAGAGAACGAGACAGAGAGGAAGAGAGAGAGAAAGAGAGAGAGACCCAGAGAGAGAGGAACAGAGAGAGAGAGAGAGAAAGAGAGAGAGAGAGACAGAGAGAGACAGACAGACAGAGAGAGAGAGAGAGAGGAACAGAGAGAGAGACAGAGACAGAGACAAAGAGAGACAGACAGACAGACCGAGAGACAGAGAGAGAGAGGAAGAGAGAAAGAGAAAGACAGAGACAGAGAGAGAAAGAGAAAGAGAGAGACAGAGGGAGACAGACAGACAGACAAACAAGGAGAGAAAAGAGAGACAGACAGAGACAGACAGACAAACAAAGAGAGAGAAAGAGAGACACAGAGAGAGACAGACAAAGAGAGAGAACGAGAGACAGAGAGAGAGACAGACAAAGAGAGAGAAAGAGAGACAGAGACAGATCGAGAGACAGACAAGACATACCAAGAGAGAGAGGAAGAGAAAGACAGAGACAGAGAGAGACAGAGACAGAGAGAAAGAGAGAGAGAGAGAGAGAGAGAGACAGACAGATAGAGAGAAAGAGATAGACAGACAGACAGAGACAGAGAAGAAACGGGACTAGGGTGGGTGAGTGTGTGTGGGGGTGGGGGAGGGTAGGGCGGAGGGACAGGGAGGTAGACATGAAAAGTGACGGGGGACGGGACCTGCAGGGCAGGTTTTCACTGACTTCGTCATGAGTAAACTCTTGCTACCTGTCGCCCCATTAGCTCACTCACTCTCTGCCTCCTATCTCCTCTTCTCTCGTCTCTCTTCCCTCTCTCCTCTTCTCTTCTTCCTCTTCCTTTCTTCTCTTTCCTTTCTCTTTCTCTTTCTCTTCTTTCTCTTCTTTCTCTTTTCCTTCTCTCTCTTTTCTTCTTCTCTTTCTTTCTTCTCCTCTTCTCTCTCTCTCTCTTTCTCTCTCTCTTTATTTCTCTCTTTCTTTTCTCTCTCTCTCTTTCTCTCTTTCTTTTCTTTCTTTCTTCTGCTCTCTCTCTCTTTTCTCCCTCTCTTTCTTCTCTCTTTCTCTCTCTCTCTTTCTCTCTCTCCTCTTTTTCTCCTTCTCTCTTTCCTCTCTTTCTCTTTCTCTCTTTCTCTATCTCTTTCTCTCTATCTTTCTCTCTTTTCTTTCTCTCTCTTCTTTCTCTCTCTGTCTTTCTCTCTCTCTTTCTCTCTCTCTCTTTCTCTCTCTCTTTCTCTCTCTCTCATGAAAAATGGCTCTAGCCAATAGCATTTACCGTTGGAAATAAAGTATCATTGTCATTGTCATTGTCATGTCTCTCTCTCTCTTTCTCTCTCTCTCTCCGTTTCTCTCTCTCTCTTTTTCTCTTTCTCTCTTTCTCTCTCTCTCTCTTTCTCTCTCTTTCTCTGTCTCTCTCTCTCTCTTTCTCTCTCTCTCTTTCTCTCTCTCTCTCTTTCTCTCTCTCTCTCTCTCTCTTTCTCTCTCTCTCACTTTCTCCTCTTTCTCTTTCTCTCTCTCTCTCTTTCTCTCTCTGTCTTTCTCTCACTCTTTCTCTCTCTCCTCTCATTCCTCCCCCTCCCCAAAATACTTCCACCTCTCCTCCGTCTTCCAACCAGGGTGTACAGGCAGCAACATGGGGGAAAAAGATGAGGATGGGGAGAATGAGTGAGAGAATGGGGAGAGGGAAAGGGGGTGAGGTAGAGAGAGTGTGTGTGTGTATGTGTGTGTGTTTGTGTGTGTGTTTGTGTTGTGTGTGTGTGTGTGTGTGTGTATGTGTGTGTATGTGTATGTGTGTGTGTGTGCGTGTGTGTGCGTGTGGTGTGTGTGTGGTGTGTGTATGTGTGTGTATGTGTGCGTGTGTGTGCGCGCGCGCGCGTGTGTGTGTGTGTGTGTGTGGCTGATCGATGTTCGCATGTTGCTTTTACCTTGCACCGATCGACTCCCCACCCACCCACCACCCACCCTCTCTCACCCTCTCCACTTCCCTTTTCCACGGTACCCGGTGAAAGAGTTAAAAGCCGGAATCCACCCCACCACCATTCTCCGCCTCCTACCCCCACCCCCCCCCCCCGCACCTGCATCTCTTCCACGACTCCATTTCCAACTTTTTTCCTTTCCCTTTTCCAGCCACCCCCATCCACACCATTCCAGCTCTCCGAGGACCAGTTCTTGCGTTCCAGCCACAGCGTAGGAACAGGTGGAAAAAGATTCTACTCATGAACAGCGTGGAAGAAAATTCTCTCTCTCTCTTTCTCTCTGTCTGTCTGTCTATCTGTCTGTCTGTTCTCTCTTTCGCTCTCTGTCTGTCTGTCTCTCTGTCTCTCGCTCTCTAACTCTCTCTCTCTCTGTCTCTCTATCTCTCTCTTTCTCTCTGTCTCTCTCCTCTGTCTGTCTGTCTGTTTGTCTGTCTCCCTCTCGCTCTCTCTATGTCGCTCTCTCTCTCTCTCTTCCTCTCTCTCTCTCCCCTCTTTCTATCTCTCTCTTTCTCTCTCTCCTCTCTCTCTCTCTCTTCTCTCCCTCTCGCTCTCTCTCTCTGTCCTCTCTCTATCTCTCTCTCTCTTCTTTCTCTCTCTCTCTTTCTCTCTCTATCTTTCTTTCTCTCTCTCTCTTTCTCTCTCTCTCTCTCCTCTCTATCTCTCTCGCTCTCTCTCTCTCCTCCTCTCTCTCTCCTCCTCTCTCTCGCTCTCTCGATCTCTCGTTCTCTCTCCTCCTCTCTCTCTCTCGTTCTCTCTCCTCCTCTCTCTCTCCTCGTTCTCTCTCCTCCTCTCTCTCTCTCTCTCGATCTCTCTCCTCCTCTCTCGATCTCTCGTTCTCTCTCCTCCTCTCTCTCTCTCGTTCTCTCTCCTCCTCTCTCTCTCTTGTTCTCTCTCCTCCTCTCTCTCTCTCGTTCCTCTCCTCCTCTCTCTCTCTCTCTCTCGCTCTCTCGCTCTCTCTCGCTCTCTCTC
>JAPXFY010000020.1:91135-96135 GCA_030674185.1 Monoplex corrugatus
CGCTCAGCTTAGATTTATGTATGTAAGTATGTAAGCTGTATGTATGCTGTATACGTCATATGTATGTAGGTATGTATGCATGTATACGCTCAGCGCTTAGATTTGATTTTATCAAGAGTTTGCGCTATATAAATAAAAAATATATTAAGTAGTCTTAGGGTTTGCATAACACATGTAGTCTTAGGGTTTTGCATGACACCAAGTAGTCTTAGGGTTTTGCATGACACCAAGTAGTCTTAGGGTTTTGCATGACACCAAGTAGTCTTAAGGTTTTGCATGACACCAAGTAGTCTTAGGGTTTTGCATAACACCAAGTAGTCTTAGGGTTTTGCATAACCATAAGTAGGCTTAGGGTTTTGCATGACACCAAGTAGTCTTAGGGTTTTGCATAACACCAAGTAGTCTTAGGGTTTTGCACAACACCAAGTAGTCTTAGGGTTTTGCTTAACCATAAGTAGGCTTAGGGTTTTGCATGACACCAAGTAGTCTTAGGGTTTTGCATAACATAAAGTAGTCTTAGAGGTTTTACATAACACCAAGTAGTCTTAGATGTTTTACATAACACCAAGTAGTCTTAGAGGTTTTGTATAATACATGTAGTCTTAGAGGTTTTGCATAACATATGTAGTCTTAGAGGTTTTGTATAACGCAAGTAGTCTTAGAGGTTTTACACAACACATGTAGTATTAGAGGTTTTGCATAACACATGTAGTCTTAGAGGTTTTGCATAACACATGTAGTCTTAGAGGTTTTGCATAACACATGTAGTCTTAGAGGTTTTGCATAGCACATGTAGTCTTAGGTGTTTGCATAACAATGTAGTCTTAGAGGTTTTGCATAACACATGTAGTCTTAGAGGTTTTGCATAACACATGTAGTCTTAGAGGTTTTGCATAACACATGTAGTCTTAGAGGTTTTACATAACACATGTAGTCTAAGAGGTTTTGCATAACACATGTAGTCTTAGAGGTTTTGCATAACACATGTAGTCTTAGAGGTTTTGCATAACACAAGTAGTCTTAGAGGTTTTACATAACACATGTAGTCTTAGAGGTTTTGCATAACACAAGAAGTCTTAGAGTTTTGCATAACACCAAGTAGTCTTAGAGGTTTTGCATAACACATGTAGTCTTAGAGGTTTTGCATAACACATGTAGTCTTAGAGATTTTGCATAACACCAAGTAGTCTTAGAGGTTTTGCATAACACCAAGTAGTCTTAGAGATTTTGCATAACACCAAGTAGTCTTAGAGGTTTTGAAATAACACCATGTAGTCTTAGAGGTTTTGCATAACACCATGTAGTCTTAGAGGTTTTGCATAACACCAAGTAGTCTTTAGAGGTTTTGCATAACACCAAGTAGTCTTAGAGGTTTTGCATTAACCACAACCTGCTCAAGGAAACATGTCACCCATAAGTTCAAACTGACGTTTTCATAAGTAGCCCCTGCTGTTGAGAGGACCAGACAAATGAACACCCATATTACAGCCATGTCACCTCTGTCTTCGTTATGTGGAGTGACTGGAGGTGTGGCTGACTACAATTCCATTGATTACCAAACTCCACTGCAACCGCCACGAACTGGAAAAACGACCACATTCACCATCAGATGTGGCCAGACAATACGGAAGAAGAAGAAGAAGAAGAAGAAGAAGAAGAAGAATGCGAAGAAGAAGAAGAATGCGAAGAGAAGAAGAAGAAAGAAGAAGAAGAAAAGAAGAAGAAGAAGAAGAAGAAGAAGAAGAAGAAGAAGAAGAAGGAAGAAGAAGAAGAAGAAGAAGAAGGAAAACAGAAGAAGAAGAAAAGAAAGACGAAAGAACAAGAACAAGAAGAAGAAGAAGGAGGAGGAGGAGGAGGAGGAGGAGGAGGAGGAGAAGAAGAAGAAGAAGAAGAAGAAGAAGAAGAAGAAGAAGAAGAAGAAGAAGAAGAAGAAGAAGAAGAAGAAGAAGAAGAAGAAGAAGAAGAAGAAGAAGAACGAAGAACGAAGAACGAAGAAGAGAGAAGAAGAAGAGAGAAGAAGAAGAAGAAGAAGAAGAAGAAGAAGAAGAAGAAGAAGAAGAAGGAAGAAGAAGAAGAAGAAGAGAGAAGAAAGAAGAAGAAAGAAGAAGAAGAAGAAAGACGACAGAAGAAGAAGAAGAAGAAGAAGAAGAAGAAGAAGAAAAGAAGAAGAAGAAGAAGAAGAAGAAGAAGAAGAAGAAGAAGAAGAAGGAAGAAGAAGAAGAAGAAGAAGAAAAGAAGAAGAAGAAGAAGAAGAAGAAGAAGAAAAGAAGAAGAAGAAAGAAGAAGAAAGAAGAAGAAGAAGAAGAGAAAAGAAAGAAGAAGAAGAAAAGAAGAAGGAAGAAGAAGAAGAAGAGAAGAAGATCAGCTAAAGGGAAAAATGATCTGTAAATACATTTTGAATCTTGACACTTTCTCTTCCCATCCCACTTCCGTCTCCCACACCGCACATCTATCACCCCCCCCCATCTCACATCTCCCATCTCCCCATCGCAATGACTCTATTGATGTCTTGACAAACAAACATTAATATTCATCCTGTGTTTTCCTGCCACTCTCTTGCCACGTGGAGAAAGTGGGGGAAGAGAGAGAGGTTTGGAAAGAAAGAACGGGGGATGAAGTTCAGGAGGGTTGAGAACAAGGGTGAGCGGAAAGACAAGGCGAGGACTCTTTGCAGGGTTGTAAGAACATAAAAAAAGACCGTTGATGTTCAGTTTCACGTTGTTTATAGCCCAGCTGACAGCTAAAGCCATACCAGGATTAAAAAAAAACCCACGTTAAAACACAACTCCAAGTAGACAGTTATGGAAAAGTTGACGCTGATGCAACTGTACAGTTTACTGCCAGGTTATTCACCCCAAATGTCCACCTCCTCGGCTTCTGTGGCGGATTCTGTCGGCAAGCCATCATTTCTTAATGGACATACAGATGGAAGAGCATTCACCAGACTATATTCCACGCATGAAAAAGTACAGCATTTAACTTTTTCAATTCCCCTGTGGCAGTATAATCAATTACCACGGCATGTTCTACATTTGCAAAGTCTTTAAAGGAATGGGTCCGTTGAGGTTATCTTGACGTTGTTAAAAGGACCCATTTAATCTAACAAGCTGTAAAAAAATTCTTTTAAGCGAATAGAATTCTGTAACTAGTTTTCAGTGTTGTTTTTTCGTTGTCAATGTTTAAGTTAGATGCCATCAAATGTTTTTTATTTTTCATCTTTGAAAGCTCAGTTTGACACCAAGGTTCACAAAGAAACGATAATTGTCACTGGCACATTGTAAAGCTTTAAGTAAATACTATTTAGCAAACTTACAAACCAAAAGAAACAAACCAAAAAAAGAAACAAACAAAAAAAGCAAAACAAAGCAAAAGAAAACAAAAGAAAACAAACAAACAAACAAACAAACAAACAAACAAACAAACAAACAAACAAACAAACAAACAAACAAACAACCAACCAACCAACCGAGGAAAGAATAAGAACGCGTATTAATAAAACCAGACGAGACAGGAGCAAAAGTTTATTCCTTTTCTCACCCTGGACAGAACAGCAGGGAAGTTTCAGTCTTTTTCTCCTAATTGTTGTATCTGGTGTTTGTTTGTTTGTGATCTTACGCTTGACAAAGGCCAGTTGGCCGAACATTTGTATCTGTCTTGTCTGGTTGTATTAATTACGCGTTCTGATTCTTTTCTCGTGTTTTTTTTTCTGGTTCCTGTTCGCTTGAAAGCGTGCAGTCATACTTGTCTTGGATTAAATACGTGTTTAACAAACAAACAAAATACGTGTTTAACAAACAAACAAAATACGTGTTTAACAAACAAACAAAATACGTGTTTAACAAACAAACAAAATACGTGTTTAACAAACAAACAAAATACGTGTTTAACAAACAAACAAAATACGTGTTTAACAAACAAACAAAATACGTGTTTAACAAACAAACAAAATACGTGTTTAACAAACAAACAAAATACGTGTTTAACAAACAAACAAAATACGTGTTTAACAAACAAACAAAATACGTGTTTAACAAACAAACAAAATACGTGTTTAACAAACAAACAAAATACGTGTTTAACAAACAAACAAAATACGTGTTTAACAAACAAACAAAATACGTGTTTAACAAACAAACAAAATACGTGTTTAACAAACAAACAAAATACGTGTTTAACAAACAAACAAAATACGTGTTTAACAAACAAACAAAATACGTGTTTAACAAACAAACAAAATACATGTTTAACAAACAAACAAAATACATGTTTAACAAACAAACAAAATACGTGTTTAACAAACAAACAAAATACGTGTTTAACAAACAAACAAAATACGTGTTTAACAAACAAACAAAATACATGTTTAACAAACAAACAAAATACGTGTTTAACAAACAAACAAAATACGTGTTTAACAAACAAACAAAATACATGTTTAACAAACAAACAAAATACGTGTTTAACAAACAAACAAAATACGTGTTTAACAAACAAACAAAATACGTGTTTAACAAACAAACAAAATACGTGTTTAACAAACAAACAAAATACATGTTTAACAAACAAACAAAATACGTGTTTAACAAACAAACAAAATACGTGTTTAACAAACAAACAAAATACGTGTTTAACAAACAAACAAAATACGTGTTTAACAAACAAACAAAATACGTGTTTAACAAACAAACAAAATACGTGTTTAACAAACAAACAAAATACGTGTTTAACAAACAAACAAAATACATGTTTAACAAACAAACAAAATACATGTTTAACAAACAAACAAAATACATGTTTAACAAACAAACAAAATACGTGTTTAACAAACAAACAAAATACGTGTTTAACAAACAAACAAAATACGTGTTTAACAAACAAACAAAATACGTGTTTAACAAACAAACAAAATACATGTTTAACAAACAAACAAAATACATGTTTAACAAACAAACAAAATACGTGTTTAACAAACAAACAAAATACGTGTTTAACAAACAAAC
>JAPXFY010000020.1:143635-146135 GCA_030674185.1 Monoplex corrugatus
GATTTTCAGAGACCATTTTCTTTAGCTCAGTTGGTTGAAGGATAGGCATGGCTAAAAGCAACATGATCCAACTAAACATCTGGAAAGATCGCAGCATTCCTCTTCATCTGAAAATGTAAATATTGAAATGTCTGGTGTGGCCCGTCATGTCATAAGGCTGAGAACCCTGGACACAAAGAAAAAATGATGACAAAAGAATTGAAGCAGCTGAGATATGTTTTTTTAGGAGGTTGCTCAGGGTCAGTTGGACAGATAGCAGAACAAATTAGAGCATACTAAACGAATTGGGAACAGCAAGAAAACTTCTCTCATTAATAAATGAAAGAAAATTAAGATGTGTAGGCCATGCGCTACAAAACCAACAGACTGACCTTATGAAGACCGTCTTTCAAGGCAAGACTGAGGCAAAAAGAAACAGAGGCAGACCACCAGCTTCTCTTATTGGCAACATCACCGAATTCAGCGGCATGAGAATCCATGAAGTCAGCAGGGCCAGCGAAGACCGGAACAAATGGAGGAGGATAACCCTGCTGGTGTCACCAGTCGCCTTGATGTCGTGGTTAACGCAACAGACTACCGACTGGAAGGTTGTGGGTTCGAATCCTAATCAGTACTTTCAAAAATCATTGTGGGTTTTTCGGCTCTAACCGGCTCCTACCCAGAGTTGGGCGTGCTATGGGCTCATTGGGAAGACTGGAACCAAACGGTCGAGTCTCATCCACTTCGCCGATGCGTCGTTGTGGATGTTGCTCAAATCTTCTGACCAGCACCGCGGGTGTCTGTATCTCTCGGGCCTGGTTGTAGTAAGCGTAGAGTACAACCCTGTCACGCAGTCTCCATCCTAGATGGAACTCTATAGCATCATGATTATCATCCATATCGACTTCATCATCATCGCAAAATAAAAACTGTTTCAGCTTCTGTGGCCATTAAAATGGCGTCGAAAATGGGACGGAAAAAAAGGTGAGCACAAAGGTAACCTCCCTGAGTGCAGTGATCCTAAAAAAAAAGGAAAAAAAAACCCTGCTGGTGTCGTTGACTGCAACGGCCAACACCACACCCAATGATGCCGACAGATGAGATGAGGTTGAAGTGTCATCTTAGATAAAGGGGTTGTGGGTTCTTGTCTCAGGCAGACCACAGGTTTCCCCATACGTTGGGTAAAATCTTCAGTCCTTGCCAGTGTATAAAGTCTATGGCCAGATTTTTCAATGTGCAATGCACTGAAGTCATGGTGATCAGTAAAAAACATGAAATCCCCTCATGCAAAATAACAGCAAACGGCACAACCTGGAGACAGGTTGATAAGTTTAAATACCTGGGAACGATCTTTTCACCAGACGGCAGATGCACATCAGAAATAGCCAGCAAAAACGGCCAAGCCAAAACAGCATTCAAGAAGATGAAAAGCTTTCTTACCAACAAATGCCTGTCAATTAACATCAGGAAGAGTGTTCTTGAATGTTATATAGAACCGATAATGTTATACAGTTGTGAGGCGTGGACAGTCAACAAGCAAAGCCAGAACAAGATTGAGGCAGCCGAGATGTGGTTTCTAAGAAGATTGTTGAGAGTTCCATGGACAGCAAAGAAAACAATCGAGACAGTCTTGATGGAGGCAGACACAAGAAGATCATTCCTAAGGAAGATTAGGAAAAGACAAAATCCAAAACAAGTGTGACTGCCCGCGCCCAAGCAAACAGGAACCAGAAGAACAAGAAAACCAATATAAGCGCGTATCCAACAAAACAAAACAAAACAAGCGCAAAATTTCGGCCAACTAGCCTTTGTCAAGCGCGAACGCACGGTCACAAACAGATCACAGACACCAAACAATGGATAATAAAAACGGGACTAAAAACTTCCCTGCCGCCTCGTCCAGTGGGTAAGAAATGATGATGATGATGATGAATGCACATATCTTTACCTGTGTTTGATCTGAATTGTTCTCTAACTCTCATCCTTGAAAACAAAACACAAACGAATAATGAAACAAACAAAAATGAAAACCCCTTGACAGTGCATAAAGTCTGTGTACAGGGTTTTGGCTCATGCCGTGGTCATGTTGGATCTTTTCTGTCGTTGTCTTTGTGGCATTTATGCATAAGGAGTTAATTCCCAGAACAGTGATGCTTTTTTGAAAAAACAACAACTGAAACTGTCCATCTGTCTACGTGTATGTCCGTGCCTCTTTGTGTGTATGTGTGTGTGTGTGTTTGTTTGTTTGTGTGTGTGTGTTTGTTTGTTTGTGTGTGTTTGTGTGTTTGAGTGTGTGTGTGTATGTGTGTATGTATTTGTGTTTGTGTGTTTGTGTGTGTGTTTGTGTGTGTGTGTGTTTGTGTGTGTGTATGTGTGTGTGTGTGTGTGCGTATGTGTGTGTATTTGTGTTTGTTTGTTGGTTTGTTTGTTTGTGTTTGCATGTGTGTGTATTTCTTTGTTAGTTAGTTTGTTTGTGTGTGTGCGTTTGTTTGTTGGTTTGTTTGCTTGTGTGTGTGTGTGG
>JAPXFY010000020.1:149082-151582 GCA_030674185.1 Monoplex corrugatus
ATGGAGGATGAAATTAGGGGGGGGGGAGGGGAACAGAGTAAGGGACGTAAAAAAAATTAAAAGGAAACGGCAAGGTCTTAAGAAAAAGGATATGGATGAACAGAGAAATGAAACTAGAACAACGCTAACATCAATAATGTAACAGAAAAATCGTCATAAAAACAAAACAAAACAAAAATAATCATAATTATAATAATAATCTTAAAGTAACGCATTAACAGGACTGTGAACCAATGATTCTGAAATATTAACTAACAAAACTTGATCCGATACTACTTCTTTAAAATGCGTTTCAAGATAGTTTCCTTGTGTCAACGTCTTTGGTAAAAAGGAACGAAGCTTTCTGCAATAAAACAAACAGTGATACAATGTGAATTGTTCGCCGCAAATACATAAAACGTTGTTACAATATTTTGTTTTCAAAGCGTTCAGTTGAATGCGAAAATATGTCATAACAATTAATCTCAAATAATATAACGAGGAATACTGCAAGTTTTTACAGATATTTTGAACTGAAAGCTTGATTCTTTTTTGAGACACAAATTTTTCATTTAAATGTTCATGAAATCGAATCCATGATGCTAATTCTAGCGAGTTGTAAGCTTCTTTTACCGAGGTGTTAACATGTAATTCTATGGAATTTTCAGAATGGAGGGCACCGGATTTAGCTGCTCTGTCAACTACGTTGTTGCCATGAAGACCAACACGAGAAGGCACCCAGCATAAATTGTTTTCCGAGCCATTTATCTTTAAACAGTGTATTAGATGATTTGCCTCAATAATAAAGTCAGGTCTTTTGTCTGTATCAAAAGACTGTAAGGCATATAATACAGATTTTGAATCAACAAAGAGAACTATTTTGAATGACACAGGCCGAAGGCTGATTAAATAATGCAACGCTGGAACAACAGCGACCAATTCTGCTGTATATGTAGATGCATTTGCCCCAATGAAAAAAGACTTTTTAATTTTAAATTTTGGAACATAAAAGGCTGCTCCAGCGCTCTGATTTGCTAAGACTGACCCATCGGTAAAAAATGTGGAGGTGGGCACGGTACTTTTCATCGATGTGTTCACAAGCTGTGGATAGCGTAATGTTGACAGTATTATCTTTTTTAACTTTTGCATAATCGAGATCAAATGTGGCCTTTAGCATTTCCCATGAAGGGATAGGTGTTATCGTTGGTTTCTCGGCTATTTCATCCATTGTTATGTTGGACTGTTTGATCAGGCCAGATATGTAAGTTGCGGCTGTAATTTGTGATGAAATGTTTTTGCTCGTTTTGGAAAGTCAGTATCAGACCTGATCTTAATTTCTTTGCTCACAAAATTATCCGCTTGTGAAGTAGTTCTAATTGCAAACTTTGCTGTAGCTAGCTCACGATGGTTGTTTAAAGGTAGAATTCCAGCAACTTTGTACGTTTCCAGAGTAGAATCATGAGTTGGTACACCTAGTGCAATTTTAAGACTTTTGCAGTCCAAGCTCTGAATCTTTTTTAGTAAATATTTAGGTGCATTGAAGAAAACTTCTTGCGCGTAGGATAATTTAGATCTGACCAGTGTGTGTGTGTGTGTGTGTGTGTGTGTGTGTGTGTGTGTGTGTGTGTGTGTGTGTGTGTGTGTGTGTGTGTGTGTGTGTGTGTGTGTGTCTAAAATCACTATTGTGAACAGACATTATATAAAGATTCCATTCCATTCTGACAGTGGACAGAAAGATAAAAAAGACAAACAATTGTTGACTGATACAATGAGGTGAAAATATCGTAAACATCATCATAATGGTTGGTGTGACGTGTCTAGTGTGTCGGCTAGTGACTGCGTGCTTGTCACCTCTCACTTTCAGCCTGCACCGCTGGCTAGCACTGCTGCTTGCAGCTATGTGAAAAGGAGAGCAGAATGCGTAAGTCTCTTCCTGTCAGTACATAGCCTCTCCATCAGCAAGCCCTACATTGTGACCCCTGTGGTGTCATGTGGTAACTGAGCACCTCATGCACTCAGCTTAAACTCTCGATGGTCTTGGAAGAGGTCTGGCCCCCAGACGTGAGGCACGCAGGCCCAGCAGCGAGTGGACATGCCACGGAGCCCATGAACCAGACCCTTAGCTAAGGGTAAATAGCTCCATTGCCTTGTGGGTGTCTTGGGCTAGACCAAGCCTAACAGAACACCACTACTGTTTTGTGGCTGTTTTGCAAGAAGGCCAAGGGAGTAAACCCTGACAGATCGGATGTACTTTGTCCATGGTCAGCCATGACCGAGGGAGGCTACTACAGCATTATATCATCAATATCACGTTATCATGTTCATAGCGTTATATAATCAATATCACTTTATCATAACTACTGTTTTTATACTGTTTTCACCAGAATATGGTAAAACATGATATCATCAATATCACTTTATCGTAATTACTGTTTTTATTGATTTAACCAAAGTATGGTAAAACATGATATCATCAATATCACTTTATCATAACTACTGTTTTTATACTGTTTTCACCAGA
>JAPXFY010000020.1:156582-159082 GCA_030674185.1 Monoplex corrugatus
ACTATATTTCTGTGGTGAAAAAGGGCTAAGAAGATGGTAGGCCCCTACATATTTCTGTGGTGAAAAAGGGCTAAGAAGATGGTAGGCCCCTACTTATTTCTGTGGTGAAAAAGGGCTAAGAAGATGGTAGGCCCCTACATATTTCTGTGGTGAAAAAAAGGGCTAAGAAGATGGTAGGCCCCTACATATTTCTGTGGTGAAAAAGGGCTAAGAAGATGGTAGGCCCCTACTTATTTCTGTGGTGAAAAAGGGCTAAGAAGATGGTACTTATTTCTGCGTTAGTCCAGTGGTGTTATTTTTCTTGTGTAGTCGCTATATTCAAGTAGATCACTCATAAGGAAGATTAGGAAAAGACAAGCAACATTTTTAGGCCGTTTTATGAGGAAGGAGGATTTGGAGCACCTGGTCACAACGGGAAAGCTGGAGGGAAAGTGAGCACCAGGTAGACCCAGGGAGAGAATGCTGGACGGACTTGCAGAGTGGCTGGGGATGAGGAAGGTGGGGGAGATGCTAGGGGCAACTAGATATAGAGATGGTTGGAAGTTCATGTTCGCCAACGCCATGTGGCAGGGCACCTGATGATGATGATGATGATGATGATGATGATGATGATGATGATGATGATAATGATGATAATGATGATGATAATAATGATGATAATGATGATGATGATGATAATGATGATGATGATAATGATGATGATAATGATGATGATGATGATGATGATGATGATGATGATGATGATGATGATGATGAGTCGCTATATCACGCTACAACAAAGGTCGTGTTTGGGGCATAACGTAAGGATCCTTCTCTATGCAATGCTGATGATGTTTACATCACAATCGAACCACTTTTAGTTCGTTTCATTTTTGCAGTACACTATCAACTTTCTTTTAACTTCATGTTGTTTACATTTTTCCGCTGTCCTTTGCATCGCTCCTGTACCACTCGCCCCACACTGCTCATATCAGTTCTCCAACATTCTTCAAACCCACCAAAAACTGAGGTCACATATAAACAAAATATGAAGGCCACAGACTTCAAAACATTTTCATAATAAGAAGGGAAAACAGTGATGCTACAGAGTTCTATTTCGGATTGTGACTACATGGCAGAGCAGTACTTTGTTTTATCTAGGTTCAACCAGGCCCGAGAACGTTTGAGAACCACCATCAAAGAGGGGAGTAAAGGAGGCAGTTTACATCGCCGCAAGGAACCCCACCCTCAACCGTGACCGGGGCCGACACAACCTGCCATCGGTGTACTCCTCACTTATTCAGTTGCACTGTCGTGAGTTCGCTCACGGCGGTGCGCACTGAAGCCAGTTCTCTACCCAGCAGTTGCGCTGAAGAAGTCGGCCGGATCGCCGATGAAAGCTACGCAGTAAGTAAGTAGCCTTTTTTGTCACTGAGAGACAGGTTCAGACGGCTAGCCATTATACCATCAAAGATGCATCCATAAAAGGGAACGAGACTCGACTCTGTGGTCCCGGCCTTTCCAAGCAGCTTGGGGCACGCTCAACTCTTCGTAGGAGCCTGCTGGTGCATCCCAGATTGTTTGATTGACCTGGCAGATCATAGTCCATTGCGCTGGTCCTTTGGTTGACTGACAACTTCATGAGTGTCTACACTCTCCTCATCTGCCCCCAAAAGGCCATTTCTCTTCCCACTACCTCCTACTACGATTTATAAAAACCCCATTGATGAAGTCAGTTGAAGTGACCTAACAGCAGTGAGAGTGTCCTTTATGGTGAACTTGCCACAGGGCACAGAAACATTCGCCACCCACAGCTGAGATACAAAGACGTTTGCAAACGTGACATGAAGGTGCTTGAGATCGACACTGAGTCCTGGGAGGACCTCGCAGACGACCGCAACAGCTGGAGAACCACTCTCAAGAAACAGCTGAGGATTGGTGAGGACAAACTGTCAGCTGCTGCAGCAGAAAAGAGAGTTCGCAGAAAAGGGATGACAGCCAACAGACCAGCATCAGCATACACATGCGACTGCTGCGACAGAGACAGCCTCTCTCGCATTGGTCTCTACAGTCACAGGCGACGCTGCTTGGACCCATCTAGACATTAGGTCGGATGTACTTTGTCCATGGTCAGCCATGACCGAGGGAGGCCTACGACCTAACAGCAGTGAGAGTCTTCTCCAGTGGGTGCCTGTAAAGCGCCCTGCCATCACTGGCATTGTTGCACTTTCTGACACAGGGACAGAGGCTGATTGTACTTGGGGTGGGTGGCTGATGTATCGAAGAGCAGGTATTAGTGACCAACGTGCAACATGATATCATCATCATCATCATCATCATCATCATCATCATCATCAGGTGCCCTGCCGCATGGCGTTGGCGACCATGGACTTCCAACCATCTCTTATCTCTCGTTGCCCCCAGCATCTCCCCCACCCTCCTCATCCCCAGCCACTCTGCAAGTCCGTCCAGCATTCTCTCCCTGGGTTTACCTGCTGCTCTCTTTCCCTGCAGCTTCCCC
>JAPXFY010000020.1:169082-171582 GCA_030674185.1 Monoplex corrugatus
GTTGTGTCATCCATGAAAGCTTTCAGAGGAGGCATCTGGTATCCATCTCCCAGATTCACTGGACCTGACCTCTTCATTGCAGCTTTCAAGATGACTTCCATTGCCAACACGAACAGTATGGGAGAGATTGCACAGCCCATTGCAATGCCCACCTCTAGGTCTATCCAGTCCGTGGTGTATTCTTTGGTAGAGAACCGCATTGAGAACCCTTGGAAATACTTCCTCAGCATTGTTCGGATGTTTTCTGGGATGTGATACATTTCAAGAGCCAGCTGGATCATACCGTGTGGAACTGATCCATATGCATTCGCCAGATCAAGCCAAACTACGTCAATGTCTCTCTTCTCTGTTCTTGCTTTTTGGATGGCATCCCAAATCAACGTGGCATGTTCCAAGCATCCAGGCATTCCTGGTATGCCTCCCTTTTGGACTGACATATCCAGATACTTGTTTTCAGTCAGGTATTTTGTCAATCTTGCTGCCATAACAGAGAAGAAGATTTTCACCTCGACGTTCAGAAGTGATATTGGCCTGAACTGATTGATGCTGCTGGAGTTCTGCTCCTTCGGAATGTACACTCCTTCAGCTCTCATCCATTGGTCGCTGATCTTCTGGTTCCTCCATGCTGATCGAATCATCTTGTGGAGCCACTCGAGCACTTTTGGGCATTTCTTGTAGAGCAGGTATGGTATTCCGTTTGGTCCAGGTGCTGACTTGGCTCTGGCTTTCTTTAATACGTTCTTCACTTCATCCAGTGTTGGTGGTTTGTTATTGAATTTTCCTTCTGGCGCTGCAGGCCAAACCAGATTCTGGATTTCAAGTGGTGCCTCGCGCTGAGAATCGGAATATGTTTCCCTGAGATGCTGCTCTAGGGTTTCCTTGCCCACTGTGAGAGTCCCTGATTTGGGTTGTTCAAACAGCTTTCTTGAAAAGTCAAAGGGATCTTTGAAGAAACGATCTTGAGTCTTCTTCTTTTTGCTCTTTCTTCGCCTTGCTGATTCCACTTTGCTGAGAGCATTGTGTTTGGCCTTCAGATCTTTCCAGAGTTCCAGGAGCCCTTGCTTCTCGAATTCTGAGGCAGTTTTCATTCGCTTTTTAAGCTTCCTTTTCTCCCTCCGGATGCTCTCCATTTGTTGCTGTCTTCTGGATTTCTGGGGAGGCGTTTTTGTCTTTGGCTGCTTCACTCCATAAGTGTCCCTGCAGATAGAGTATATGATGTCTCCGTATGTGTCAAGTTTGTGTTCCAGCGTACTGTTCCCTATTAGCGCATTCAGCTTAAGGACAAGTTCCTCATCTAATTTCTCCCATTGTTCTTTTGCACCGGCAGGCGGCAAATTGAGTTTTCCACGTTTGGCGTTAAGAGCTTGTGCAAAATCCGCATCAGAACCGTCAGCGTGGATGTCCTTGGCACTATGGTTTAATTCCTGGCCTTGGTCATCCAACGTCTCACCTGCTATCGCAGTGCGCTGCTGCTGGTTCGTATGTGTCTTCAAACAGCCCATTTTTGTCCTGTGGATCTTCATGCCGCGTTTGGTGGTGAATCTCCTTCCACACGCACACGGAAATTCCAACTGGTCATTAATCATGGTCCGTTGTGCGTTTCCAGTCGTGATGGAGTCATTACATGACAGTGAATTATGGAGGTGTGAAATTTGAAGATCTATGAGAAATTGCAGCTTGAATTATGAAGTATTCATTGACATTACCCAGAAGCGCTGTGGCATTGATGGTCTATGATGAAATGGGATTGTGTTCAGTTTCACTCTTGGTTAACATAAAAATGAATCATTTGTGTGTGTGTAACCTTCTGTCAAATGATAATACCCAGATGTAATCTATGAAACTATACATATTTCTATATAAACCATACACAAGAAATGTATACTGTACAGATTTGATAGATCATTTTCAGAAATTATTGCTAGACACGGGCTGTAATATTGCATGGGCATCTCAACTTTCTGGAAACAAACCCACATTTTGTTAACATGTTACTTACTCATTTCAGACTAGATATATATATGTGGAATAGGACCATATGGTTTAGGAGAACGAAATGAGAGAGGTGACATGCTGGCTCTGTTTTGTCAGGCAAATGAGATGAACATCACAAATACTTTCTTCCAACAACCACTGCGCAGAAGATACACATGGATCTCTCCAGGAGACAGGTGTCGTAATCAGATTGATTATATTATCATTGACAGATCCTGGAAATCAACTGTCCTCAATGCAAAAACAAAGCCTGGAACAGACTGCGACACGGATCACATTCTTGTGACAACCAAATTAAGAATGAAAATATTGAAGAAGCCTAAAACCAAATCGACGCCAAAGTTCGACATATCAAAATTAGAAAACCCTGAGCTGGCGTTAGAATTTAGTATAGAAACAAGTAATCGTTTCTTAAAGTTACTTGAAGTTTGGGATGAAAATGACTCATATCCTGATGAAATCTGGACAGACATAAAAAACACACTGACCAAAATCTCAGAAGAAA
>JAPXFY010000020.1:189082-191582 GCA_030674185.1 Monoplex corrugatus
TTCTGCCAGAGGACAAAACCCATGACTATTCCTTGCGCTGCCATCATGGTGCTCCGACCAATGGAGCAAATGGACAGGTTATGACTCACATGGAATCTACCTCACTAGTTTCACTTCTACTTTTCTCCGCTTACTTGTACCTGAAGTGGCCGAAGACAAAGAGGGTGGAAGAGATGCTTCAGGCAACAGGGGATAGAAACAGGCAAGGCACTTGATGATGATGATGATGATGATGATGATGATGATGGTGGTGGTGGTGGTGGTGATGGTGGTGGTGATGGTGGTGGTGATGATGATGATGATGATGATGATGATGGTGATGGTGGTGGTGATGGTGGTGGTGATGGTGGTAGTGGTGATGATGATGATGATGATGATGGTGGTGGTGGTGGTGATAGTGGTGGTGATGGTGGTAGTGGTGATGATGATGATGATGATGATGGTGGTGGTGATGATGATGATGATGATGATGGTGGTGGTGGTGGTGGTGGTGGTGGTGGTGGTGGTGATGATGATGATGATGATGATGATGATGATGATGATGATGATGATGATGATGATGATAATGATGGTGATGATGACTTGTACCTGGATATACTGTGGACAGACGATGCTGTCAGTGTGAATTATGGGATAACTGTGGAGTATGGATGCCATTCCATCTAGCCAACACAGCCATAGTCTTTATCGTGGCCTTCAGCCCAAACGTGTCGTGTTGTAGGCTGGAAAAGCTGGCTGGTTGGCTGGCAGGCTGGTCAGGTGAACAAACCACTTGATCTGCTGTTGTAATAATAATGATAATAATTAATTACAATATTTATATAGCGCAAAATCTTGATAAAATCAAATCTAAGCGCTGAAACAGAACCACACGCACGCACGCACGCGTACACACGCACCAGAAACAGAGAAGGCTCGTGGACCGTAGGTATTGAGCTTAGTGCGTGGAAAGCGAAAAGTCAGAGGATCGGAGGCAGAGCGGAGGGTACGTGAGGGAAGATAGATCTCAAGTAGGCTTGACAGGTAATCGGGGGCTGCGTTATTGAGGCTTTTGTAGCACATGGTGTCTAGTTTGTAATGTATGCCCTTTGATACAGGGAGCCAGTGAAGTTGTGCCATGTAATGGCTGACAGGTGTTGTTCCAACCATCTGTCACGTCTCTTCCTTTCAAACCATATCACTTCTGGTCCTGTCTGGTCTTCTTCTGAGACATCTCACCTCACCATTCATAGTCTTTCCTTCAAAGGTCAGGACATCTCACCTCACCATTCATGCTCTTTCCTTCAAAGGTCAGGACATCTCACCTCACCATTCATGCTCTTTCCTTCAAAGGTCAGGACATCTCACCTCACCATTCATGCTCTTTCCTTCAAAAGTCAGGACATCTCACCTCACCATTCATGCTCTTTCCTTCAAAGGTCAGGACATCTCACCTCACCATTCATGGTCTTTCTTCAAAGGTCAGGACATCTCACCTCACCGTTCATGGTCTTTCTTCAAAGGTCAGGACATCTCACCTCACCGTTCATGGTCTTTCCTTCAAAGGTCAGGACATCTCACCTCACCATTCATGGTCTTTCTTCAAAGGTCAGGACATCTCACCTCACCGTTCATGGTCTTTCCTTCAAAGGTCAGGGTTTTGTCTAAAGTCCGAGTCTAGCACTGGTAAATCAGTGTAGGTATAAACATGATACTGATAGACCTGGTTTTTGTTTTACGTGGATATTTGGGTGATTCAGAGGGGTCATATGTAACTCACATCATTACAACTTTCATATTTGGCTTCTTGTCTCAGTGTTTCTGCTGGGTGTTGATTCCTAGATAAATAAGCATCCCACGTGTCGATATCGTGATTCTGGTGAAGTTACTGCCCTGTAATTCTGGTGTTCCTTTGTCTCAGTGTTTCTGCTGGGTGTTGATTCAATTATAAACAAGCATCCCACGTGTCGATATGGTGATTCTGGTGAAGTTACTGCCCTGTAATTCTGGTGCTCAGCCTGTCAGATCTTGATCGCTACGTTTCATTTTTCTTTTAGTTTCTCAGCAACTGTGTGTCCATGATCAGCTTCCTAGATCTGCCTGTTGTATCAGATCACATGTAACTATACAATAATGTTCACACCGCCCACATCGAGAACTTAGTGGATGACCTCTGAGTGCAGGAAATTTACCAAACCAGAAATATCACCAAGGGTTCGAGAACCTTTGGTATGGAGAGGAAATGATTTTCAAAAAGGAAATTACACAGAATTTCTTAATACATGGGAAACACAACACTAGCATCACAATCAGATCAGCAACAGACAAACGGGCAGACAGAGAGGAAGAGAAGCAGACATTCAGGCAGACAGGCAGACAGATAGACAGGAAGAGAAGCAGACATTCAGGCAGACAGGCAGACAGGCACACTAACAATCCATCCTTTTCAGCAGTTAAAGAAAAGCACATCCCGATGTCATATTGTATTCAGAACCTTAGTGATTGACAGGGGGGCTATTCC
>JAPXFY010000020.1:196582-204082 GCA_030674185.1 Monoplex corrugatus
ATGCACTTGTGCACCTCAGTGCTGCACATATGAGACTACATGTTAAAGACAGAAAGAGAGAGAGACAGAGAGAGGGAGAGAGGGAGTGAGAAAGATAGAGAGAGAGAGAGTGTGTGTGTGTGTGTGTGTGTGCGTCTGTGTATGTGTGTGTTTGTGTGTGTGTGAGTGTGTGTGTGTATGCGTGTGTGTGCATGTGTATGCGTGTGTGTGTGTGTGTGTGTGTGTGCGTGCGTCCTTGCGTGCATGTGCGTGCGTGCGTGTGTATGTGTGTGTGTGTGTGGTGTGTGTGTGTGTGTGTGTGAACGCAAGCAATTGTATGAAATCAGTCAATTGCTTGATAGCTGACCACTGATGTGTAAGACGACTGACCCATTGTGTTCATAGAGCTGACTATGGGTCTTAAGTCTCAATCCAAGCCAGCAACGTCAAAATCTGCCCAGTCCACAATGCATTCTTAAAATATATTTCCTTTTTCAAATTTTCCTCGTTAGTTACAATATTACATATTGCTTATACTATCTGAAACACATTTGAATCTACAGAAAGGGCAACAGTTTAAGAGAACAAAGCGAACAGAAATAACGAGACAAAAAGACCAATTCCTTGGATTCCAACGTGCACAGGTTTTGGTGGACTAATTTCAATATTCACATTACATCTGTTGTTAACATTTTTTTTTCTGAGACAAATTTCCGAATGTGACATGTCCTGGAACGATGAACGCAAATGTTCAGTGAATTCTGTTCTTCTTGAAATTGAAATACATTGTATTGGGGTAAGTCTACTCTTTAAATTCAAATACTTTTTATTGTTGGTAAGTCTACTTCTACTTTATCAACTAAGTAACATAACTCTTGAGAGTCACGGAGTTATCCCCCATGTAAAATTTCTCAAACCCAACACAGTTTGCGCTACCCATTCAGCTAGCATAGACGCAGCCACAAAGCATAAAGTGGTAAGCTCAGAACATTCCTTAAAAAAGGAATGCCCAAGTTACCCATATACCCTGCAACTACGCTACACACAACCACGATGGTGGAGAGAAATTCATACAATATATTGGTCTTATGTTCAAGATTGACATAGTCTTTTATTCTTGAACTGACCAAACACACACACATAGACAAGACAGAACATATACAGGGTTGCTTCCAAGGCATATAGGTAATACCAAAGAAATAAGAGGGAAGCAGGGAGAATTTTTATGATATTAATCACAGGACATAACTCTTGAGAGTCACGTAGGAATTATCTCCCATATTGCAGAACTTCTCAAATCCAACATAGTTTGCGCTACCCAGAGTTATATCATACCGGATTAATATAAAAATTATCCCTGCTTCCCTCTTATTTCTTAAGTAACATAACTCTTGAGAGTCACAGAGATATCTCCCATGTAGAATTTCTCAAACCCAACACAGTTTGCGCTACCCATTCAGCTAGCATAGACGCAGCCACAAAGAATAAAGTGGTAAGCTCAAGAACATTCCTTAAAAAAAGGAATGCCCAAGTTACCCATATACCCTGCAACTACGCTACACACAACCATGATGGTGGAGAGAAATTCATACAATATATTGGTCTTATGTTCAAGATTGACACAGTCTTTTATTCTTGAACTGACCAAACACACACACATAGACAAGACAGAACATATACAGGGTTGCTTCCAAGGCATATATGTAATACCAAAGGAAATAAGAGGGAAGCAGGGATAATTTTTAAATATGAATTAAGTCTACTTTATTTAAGATAATTTTGTCGGGTGTATCTCAAGTAGTATCTTCCAGTGTAATTTTCTGAGTCTTATTTTTGATGCTAGTATTTTCTGTACAAGGAGCCAGTGCTATTAAGTCATTCTTACATCATGCTTAGGGAAACAGAAAACAATACAATGATTCTTTTCAGTTAATTGAAGCCGAAAGGATAATTCATCATCATCATCAGGTGCCCTGCCGCATGGCGTTGGCGACCATGGACTTCCATCTGCCTCTATCTCTCGTTGCCCCCAGTATCTCCCCCACCCTCCTCGTCCCCAGCCACTCTGCAAGTACGTCCAGCATTCTCTCCCTGGGTCTACCTGGTGCTCTCTTTCCCTCCAGCTTTCCCGTTGTGACCAGGTGCTCCAAATCCCCCTTCCTCATAAAATGGCCTATAAATGTTGCTTGTCTTTTCCTAATCTTCCTTATGAGTGATCTACTTGTGTCTGCCTCCATCAAGACTGTCTCCTTCGTTTTCTTTGCTGTCCATGGAATTCTCAACATTCTTCTGAGAAACCACATCTCGGCTGCCTCGATAATTGTGTGTTAAAATTCTTTATCGTCTAAATTTCACAATCGTCAAACAGTAACAGGTGTTCTTGTTTTTCGTATGTGTTTATCAAATGGTTCTTAGTGAGATTCTAAAGAAATGATGTCCCCTTGATCTTGATATACTGGATATCAAGATCACTGTACAAACGAATTACGCACTTACATAGATACAACAAGTCCCCCTTCCCCGAAAAAACAAACCCAGGCATACCATCACAATGACGAAACATTATTCATATAGAGGCCCAACTGTCCATGTTTAGACAGACAAACACGATGTGATGTATTGAATTTCTATTGAAGAAATGTGACTTTACCCAGCACTGTTTGATATGTTTGCATTACTAAACAACAAGGACATACACATTCATGTATCTTTCAATGGTCAGTCAGGGCAAGTTACTTCACTGGTCAGCTTTTCCCTCTATTCGTCTGCTTGTCTTTTCCTTCCTTCCTTCCTTCTCAGGTCTGACGATAAACAATTATCTCCCTTTGTCTTTTCTTCATCCCCACTCCTACGCCCCATTAAAGAAAGCATTTTGCTGTGGGTCTAAATGCATATAGCCATTCAAACAATGACCAGCACACACACACACAGATACACACACACACACATACACACACACACACACACACAGATACACACACACACACATACACACACACACACACACACACACACTCACACACACACACACACACACAGACACACACACTCACACACACACATACACAGACACACACAGACACACACACACACACACACACACACACACACACACACACACACAGAGAGACACACACTCTAATATCACTTATAGTGAAAAGACGTTAAATCAAGCAACGAACGAACACACACTCACACACACACACACTTACACACACACACACACACTCACATAAACACACACACAGACACACACTCACAGATACACACATACACACACACACTCACACACACACACACACACTCACACACACACACACAGACACACACACAGACACACACACACAGAGATACACACATACACACACACACAGATACACACATACGCACACTTTCTCTCTCACACACACACTCACACACACACACAGATACACACACACACAGATACATACACACACACACACTCTCTCTCTCTCTTTCTCTCACACACACACACACACACACACAACACACACACACACTCACACACACACACTCACACACACACTCACACCCACACACACACACACACACACACACACACACACACGAAAAGAGAAATGGGCACTACAGTACATATACCTGTATGTCTGTGAGGTCCAAACACTGTAGAACAACAGGTCAGGCAGGAGATCAATAACGTCAGCAGTGTTATCTATTGACACAGCCCTGCTGTGGTCTTGGTGGACGGTGGGGACTGTAAACAACGACAACATGAAATAAACTTAACTGGTCATCGCCGTCAGTGCCAGGCATTCTGTAAAAAGAAAACTTTGCATTTCCTGACTGTCAGACGGATGTTGCGTATTTGAGAAAGCGAGGTCACAACGGGGAAGCTGGAGGGAAAGAGAGCACCAGGTAGACCCAGGGAGAGAATGCTGGACGGACTTGCAGAGTGGCTGGGGATGAAGAGGGTGGGGGAGATGTTGGAGGCAACGAGAGATAGAAATGGTTGGAAGTCCATGGTCGCCAACGCCATGCGGCAGGGCACCTGATGATGATGATGATGATGATGATGACGGAAATGATTCAGGTGTAACCAAGGCGTGTCCATAGCCCATCATCATTCACTGATCGTTCCTGTCTGTCAGATTTGTGTCTCCTCCCCCCCCCCCTCCCTCTTCCATTTCATGATTTTTGAGCGCTCAGTTTGTTTGTTTGTTTGTTTGTTTGTTTGTTTGTTTGTTTGTTTGTTTGTTTGTTTGTCTTTTCCTTTTCTCACACTGGACGGAGCAGCAGGGAAGTTTCAGCCTTTTTCTCCTAATTTTTATATCTGGTGTTTGTTTGTTTGTTTGTTTGTTTGTTTGTTTGTTTGTTTGTTTGTTTGTTTGTTTGTTTGTTTGTTCCTTTTCTGATACTGGACGGAGCAGCAGGGAAGTTTCAGTCTTTTTCTCCTAAGTTTTATATCTGCTGTTTGTTTGTTTGTTTGTTTGTTTGTTTGGTTGTTTGTTTGTTCCTTTTCTCACACTTGACGGAGCAGCAGGGAAGTTTCAGTCTTTTTCTCCTAAGTTTTGTATCTGGTGTTTCTTTGTTTGTAATCTTACGCTTGACAAAGGCCAGTTGGCCGAAAATTTGCGCCTGTCTTGTCTTGTATTAAATACGCGTTCTTATTCTTCTTTCGTGATTTTGTTTCTGGTTCCTGCTTGCTTGAACGCGGGTAGTCACACTTGTTTGGGATTTTGTTTGTTGGTTTGTGTTTTTTTAGATAAACAGGGTAGAGTTCACATGGAATTGCCCGAACAAGCTCTGAATTACCAGCTGTGTAGTGTTTCTAGTCAAGATGGCCTTACACCTGATGGCAAAAAAAAGCCAGTCGTCATGATCTGTCAGTGAGGATTGGAAAATCCCCAGCTGTGTTAAGAAATAGATTGTATTAAAACTGGAGAATAAGTACACACGTATAGGACTGAAGAATGGAGTCACAGACAAAACACGAAACGGCAAAGATTGTATTAAAACTGGAGAATAAGTACACAGGTATAGGACTGAAGAATGGCGTCACAAACATAACACGAAACGGCAAAGATTGTATTAAAACTGGAGAATAAGTACACAGGTATAGGACTGAAGAATGGCGTCACAGACAAAACATGAAACGGCAAAGATTGTATTAAAACTGGAGAATAAATACACAGGTATAGGACTGAAGAATGGCGTCACAAACATAACACGAAACGGCAAAGATTGTATTAAAACTGGAGAATAAATACACAGGTATAGGACTGAAGAATGGCGTCACAAACATAACACGAAACGGCAAAGATTGTATTAAAACTGGAGAATAAATACACAGGTATAGGACTGAAGAATGGCGTCACAAACATAACACGAAACGGCAAAGATTGTATTAAAACTGGAGAATAAATACACATGTATAGGACTGAAGAATGGCGTCACAAACATAACACGAAACGGCAAAGATTGTATTAAAACTGGAGAATAAATACACAGGTATAGGACTGAATAATGGCGTCACAAACATAACACGAAACGGCAAAGATTGTATTAAAACTGGAGAATAAATACACATGAATAGGACTGAAGAATGGCGTCACAAACATAACACGAAACGGCAAAGATTGTATTAAAACTGGAGAATAAGTACACAGGTATAGGATTGAATAATGGCGTCACAAACATAACACGAAACGGCAAAGATTGTATTAAAACTGGAGAATAAGTACACACATGTATAGGACTGAAGAATGGATTCACAGACAAAACATAAAACAGCAAAGATTGTATTAAAACTGGAGAATAAGTACACAGGTATAGGACTGAAGAATGGCGTCACAAACATAACACGAAACGGCAAAGATTGTATTAAAACTGGAGAATAAGTACACAGGTATAGGACTGAATAATGGCGTCACAAACATAACACGAAACGGCAAAGATTGTATTAAAACTGGAGAATAAGTACACAGGTATAGGACTGAAGAATGGCGTCACAAACATAACACGAAACGGCAAAGATTGTATTAAAACTGGAGAATAAATACACATGTATAGGACTGAAGAATGGCGTCACAAACATAACACGAAACGGCAAAGATTGTATTAAAACTGGAGAATAAATACACAGGTATAGGACTGAAGAATGGCGTCACAAACATAACACGAAACGGCAAAGATTGTATTAAAACTGGAGAATAAATACACAGGTATAGGACTGAAGAATGGCGTCACAAACATAACACGAAACGGCAAAGATTGTATTAAAACTGGAGAATAAGTACACAGGTATAGGACTGAATAATGGCGTCACAAACATAACACGAAACGGCAAAGATTGTATTAAAACTGGAGAATAAATACACAGGTATAGGACTGAAGAATGGCGTCACAAACATAACACGAAACGGCAAAGATTGTATTAAAACTGGAGAATAAATACACATGTATAGGACTGAAGAATGGCGTCACAAACATAACACGAAACGGCAAAGATTGTATTAAAACTGGAGAATAAGTACACAGGTATAGGACTGAATAATGGTGTCACAAACATAACACGAAACGGCAAAGATTGTATTAAAACTGGAGAAAAAGTACACACATGTATAGGACTGAAGAATGGCGTCACAGACAAAACACGAAACGGCAAACAAATGTAGAAAACCAAGCAGACAGACACACAGACACACAGTCAGAGATATGCACAACCTTCTATACAACTAAGCTATAAAAACGTTTCCATTTCTTCCCCGCCATTTCACTCTGGGCTCGTGTTCCTGTTAAAATGCACAGCAGCCAACAAGGGAGGCAATCCGTCTCCACAAATAGCCAGCAAGTAATACAACCGTTAGAATAAATCCTGACATATGCACATCTCTCTCTCTCTCTCTCTCTCTCTCTCTCTCTCTCTCTCTCTCTCTCTCTCTCTCTCTCTCTCTCTCTCTTCTCTCTCTCTCTCTCTTTCTTTCTCTCTCTCTTTCTTTCTTTCTTTCTCTCTCTCTTCTTTCTTTCTTCTCTCTCTCTCATCTTTCTTTCTCTCCTCTCTCTCTATCTTTCTCTCTCTCTCTCTTTCTCTCTCTCTTCTCTCTTCTCTCTTTCTTCTCTCTTCTCTCTCTCTTCTTTTTCTCTCTCTTCTTTCTCTCTCTCTTCTCTCTTTCTTCTCTCTCTCTTCTCTCTCTCTCTCTCTTTCTCTCTCTTCTCTCTCTCTCTTCTTCTCTCTCTTTCTCTCTCTCTCTCTCTCTCTCTCTTCCATTACCATTCCTTCCATAGCCATTATATGCACAGCATGCAGAAATACAGTCATTGTATTGCCTACGAAATGTGTCCTTTTATCTAACAAAGAAACAGTTGACGCAGACCGGAAGGAAGGGTGTGTGTGTATATGTGTGTGTGTGTGTGTGTGTGTGTGTGTGTGTGTCTGTGTTTGTGTGTGTGTAAGTGTGTGTGTGTGTGTGTGTGTGTGTGTGTGTGTGTGTCTGTGTTTGTGTGTGTGTGTGTGTGTGTGTGGTGTGTGTGTGTGTGGTG
>JAPXFY010000020.1:219082-224082 GCA_030674185.1 Monoplex corrugatus
ACACATGTCTATGCCGTATCGTTCATGAATATGCTAATGTTTCCATATTCAAAACGTGTAATCAAAATCCAATCAGCGTCCACACCCCCTTCAGCAAATCTGTTGTTCCTGAAATCTTATAGATAAACTTGGTACGCGCAAGCCACATGGCCTCAATGACAAACCATAAAGATTTCCTCTACTGAATTCAGTATCATGTCACTTCAAGCACTTTTATCTGGACATGGCTTTGCGTGCATGTACTTTTACCTTGGTGTGTATGTGTATGTGTATGTATTCGCTCGAATGTATACGTATAACATTTCTTGTCCCTCATATATAATTCATGTTTAAACTGCTTGGATGATTTTATGCATACTGTTGTCTTCTTTTAATGTGCCCTTGAGTCCATGTATGTTTTATCTCGATGATGATTTACTGAAATAGACCATATTATCACCATTTTCCCATCCCAGTGAGGTACTGGCTGTGCAGCTGCATATATACCTTTTTATTTTTATTTTTACTTTTATTTTCATTTTTATTTTAAATTCAATCTGTTTGAATTCTCCTTTCACAAGACAGGCCCAGCCGCGTCTGACTAAGAGTTTTTTTTTCCGGGAACTCTTGTTTTCCCTTCAGCCCCTTGGCTGTTGGTTTAGGATGTTTTTCTTCCTATTCCAAGGTCAGACCGGATTCGTTGTAATTGGCACGATCCATTTACATCAGCCATACCTCTAGATCAAATATTTTCCCATTCTGTCGAACATATGCCTATATATTCTTTTCTGCATTATTTAATACCTCTTGATTAAACATTTTCCCATTCTGTTGAACATATGCCATATTTTCTCTTCTGCATTATCTAATACTGGTATCCTTTACATTCCAAACACTACTCTTCGCTAGTGCGTCATAGTTCTTATTTCCGTATTGACATCATATTTACTCAAAAACACATTATGATGTCATCTTAGTCAGTTTGTTCCTTTTCTCACATTGAACACAGTAGCAGGGAAGTTTCAGTCTTTTATTACATTTTTTGTATCATGTGTTTGTTTGTTTGTCATCTTACGCTTGACAAAAGGCCAGTTGGCCGAAAATTTGAGCCTGTCTTGTTTTCTTGTATTAAATACGCGTTCGTGTTCTTCTTTCGTGTTTTTTTCTGGTTCATATTTGTGCATCACAACACGATTTTTTACACAGCAGCTAACAGGAATGTGTCTTTGCTTAAGCCATGAAGATTTCACAGTAGTCAAAGTTTTCATTATGTGTGTGAAAAAAAGTCACCAGTGATAGTTGTTAGCAATGAAGGTAGAAGGTAGAAGGCAGAAGGCAGAAGGCAGAAATATTAAGTGACGTGATTCATCTATGTTGTCTAACGGTCAAAACATGGCACAACATTGTTTGGTCAGTGTTCCTGGTCACTGCTAGACACAATAAGAATTTGGACTGGGAATTGGACTGGGAATTGGACTGGGAATTGAACTGGGAATTGAACTGGGAATTGAACTGGGAACTGAACTCTCTCTCTCTCTCTCACACACACACACTCACACACTCACACATACACACACAAACACACAGACACACACACACACACACACACACAAACACACACACACAAACACACACACACACAAACACACACACACAAACACACACACACTCACTCACTCACACACACACTTACCCACACACACACAAACACACACACATAGATACACAGACACAAACACACACACACACACACACACACACACACACACACTCACTCACTCACACACACACTTACCCACACACACACAAACACACACACATAGATACACACACACAAACACACAAACACAAACACACACACATAGATACACACACACACATACACAGGCGGGCCTCTGTAGCTCAGTTGGTTTGAGCGTCGGATTCACATGCTAATGGTTGTGGGTTCGAATCCTGGGGTGCGCTACATTAAAACTGGCCATCTCACTGTCCCATCTTAGCATCATTGTTGTTCTGGTGGTGTCAGTATAGGATTAGATAAGTCCCCCATTGCCCCCATTTTCCTGGGATGGTTATCCCCGTCGGCCATATCACCTGAGGTGGGTGCTGACGTAAAACTGAATCAAATCAAAAACACACATACACACACAAACACACACACACACAAACACACACACACACACACACATACTTACCCACACACACACACACATAGATACACACACACACACACATAGATACACACACACAAACACACAAACACAAACACACACACATAGATACACACACACACATACACACACAAACACACACACACACACACACACACACACACACACATACACACACACACACACACACACACACACACACACACACACACACACACACACACACACACATATTCTGGCATGCATTCACGTAAGAAAAAGGAAACAGACAATTCAGTCAAAATGGAAAGGCAGCCCTCAAACACCGACTGAGTGTTTCCTGCCTCACCCAAGGTCGTCAAGGTCGGAGGACAGTGACTGAAGCGAAGAGGATTGAGTTAGTGAGTGATCACCATTCTGGTTCTAGGAGAGGATTGTGTATCATGCAGAATGGACGGTCATCACCAAGGGAAAGCCATCTTTATTCCAAATATCCAGCAGGAAACACCATCCATGGAATCAATCCAGCAAACACTCACATTCCTTTTTTTTTGTGTCAGCCTGCATCCAAAACAAATTTCCTTGCACGACTTCTTCGCTATTTCCAGAATAATGCTATCACGCTATTTTGTCATTTGTCATTTCTCAGTGGCGTGCAATAAAACTTGTGGGCCACGACAAAGTGATGAGGATTTCTCCCAGCTAAATGATGGATGGCCAGGCAGACCGTTGGCGCTGTAGCAGTAATAAGGGTTAGGTCCACTCTGTGCTCACACCAGGCCTGTAACTGGAGAGGCCAGCCACTGGCAAGGGAATGGTTTGGGCAGGAAATTACTCTTGACACTCACACGTTGCAGCTGTATCGCCCAGTGATTATGCCAGTGAAGGAAGCGTGCTGGAATATCAACTGTCAAATCACTATTTCATCTGTATGAAAACCAGGACTTGGCTTTGAACCGAGGCTTGGACAAAACAATTTTATCTGTCTATCTGTCATTTGGAATGACGTGGAATAAGAGACAGATTCTCTGCCTGAAAAGGAAAGATTTAATGTCATGCTCTCTGCAGAGTAATAGTATATTTCTGAACAAAAACAACAGACTAATTTAATTGTGGAACGTTTGAATGAATTGTGTTTTCTGAGAGAATTCATGTTTAATGTTCACAAAAATAATGCACTTGTGCACCTCAGTGCTACACATATGAGACTACATGTTAAAGAAAGAGAGAGAGAGAGAGAGAGAGAGAGAGAGAGAGAGAGAGAGAAAGTGTGTGTGTGTGTGTGTGTGTATACGTGTGTGTATGTGTGTGTTTGTGTGTGTGAATGTGTGTGTGCATGTGTATGCGTGTGTGTATGTGTGTGTGCGTGCGTCCATGCGTGCGTGCGTGCGTGCGTGTGTGTGTGTGTGTGTGTGTGTGTGTGTGTGTGTGTGTGTGTGTGTGTGTGTGTTGTGTGAACGCAAGCAATTGTATGAAATGATATGTGAATACGATGCATTATTCCTTTTGCATAAAAGCATACATGAACTTGCAAGATTAATTCTTATACAAACATTTTTCTCCGAAGTTATGGTCCATCACAGCTAGTAGACCACTGATGTGTAAGGTGACTGACCCATTGTGTTCATAGAGCTGACTATAGATCTCAAGTCTCAACCCAAGCTGGCAACGTCAAAATCTGTCCAGTTCTCAATGCATTCTTAAAAATATATTTCGTTTTTTTAAAAAAAATTCCTCGTCAGTTACAATATTACATATTGCTTACAATATCTGAAACACATTTGAATTTACAGAAAGGGCAACAGTTTAAGAGAACAAAGCGAACAGAAATAAAGAGACAAAAAAGACGAATTCCTTGGATTCCAACGTGCACACTTGACGGAGCAAGAGGGAAGTTTCAGTCTTTTTCTCCTAAGTTTTGTATCTGGTGTTTGTTTGTTTGTAATCTTACGCTTGACAAAGGCCATTTGGCCGAAAACTTGCGCCTGTCTTGTCTTGTTGTATTAAATACGCGTTCATATTCTTCTTTCGTGTTTTTGTTTCTGGTTCCTGTTTGCTTGAACGCTGGTCGTCACACCAGTTTTGGATTTTGTTTGTTGGTTTGTTTGTTTTTTAGATAAACAGGGTAGAGTTCACATGGAATTGCCCAAGTGCAATGAACAAGCTCTGAATTACCAGCTGTGTAGTGTTTCTAGTCAAGATGGACTTACACCTGATGGCAAAAAAAGCCAGTCGTCATGATCTGTCAGTGAGAATTGGAAAATATCCAGCTGTGTTAAGAAATAGGTTGTATTAAAACTGGAGAATAAATACACAGGTATAGGACTGAAGAATGGCGTCACAAACATAACACGAAACGGCAAAGATTGTATTAAAACTGGAGAATAAATACACAGGTATAGGACTGAAGAATGGCGTCACAAACATAACACGAAACGGCAAAGATTGTATTAAAACTGGAGAATAAATACACATGTATAGGACTGAAGAATGGCGTCACAGACATAACACGAAACGGCAAAGGTTGTATTAAAACTGGAGAATAAATACACATGTATAGGACTAAAGAATGGCGTCACAGACAAAACACGAAACGGCAAAGGTTGTATTAAAACTGGAGAATAAATACACATGTATAGGACTGAAGAATGGCGTCACAGACAAAACACGAAACGGCAAAGATTGTATTAAAACTGGAGAATAAATACACATGTATAGGACTGAAGAATGGCGTCACAGACAAAACACGAAACGGCAAAGGTTGTATTAAAACTGGAGAATAAATACACATGTATAGGACTGAAGAATGGCGTCACAGACATAACACGAAACGGCAAAGATTGTATTAAAACTGGAGAATAAATACACATG
>JAPXFY010000020.1:231582-249082 GCA_030674185.1 Monoplex corrugatus
AGACTGATCTTGGTGTGGCGCACGTCATTTTAAATGTCTGTAACATCGTACGAACTGGTCCACGAGTAAAACCGATGTCATGGTCGATCTCTTTATACGATATTCGCCTGTCTTCGTTCAAAATCTAAAACTTTTGGAACATTTTTCGCTAGAGTAGCTTCAGTTGGTCTCCCTAACCTGTCCTTGCCTCTAAAAGTATTCCGTCCATCTTTAGTAATGACACTCACCTACACACTGCAGCCTGGAAAAGAGCCAGTGTCCAACACACACTATGTAGTGTTTTTGATATATTTGCTTCTGAGTTTCCGTTGTGAAATCACTGTTAATGTAAGGGAGCTGTTATTCAACATTCAACGTGGTCATGTCGCTTCACATGACCGTACCCAACGTGACGTCAAAACGAATGACATCACAATACTTTCACGTAGTTTTATAATTCCATGACGGAATAACTGAACCAGGTGTGAGTAACGTTTCAAAGCGCTGTGACGTTTACTTTTTGAGCTGTTATGACGTGGTGCCTGTGTGTTGGATGACGCCTGTAAGCTTCATTTGAAAGTTGAGCATGATGACCCATGATTAGGTCATATTGACCCATAATTAGGTCACATTAACCCATATTTAGGTCATTTAACCCTTAATTCGTTTATATAACCATAATTAAGTCATATCAACCCATTATTAGGTCATATTAACTGATTCATTGCTGAAAACATTAGCAATGGTGTTACCATTCATGTCGATCATTCCTCCTGTTCGCCTTTGTGATTTATTATTATAATTATTTTTGCAGTTTTTTCAGCCGACACTGCGGTTTTTACAAGTACTGTATTTTAGCTTCTTAGCTGCACAGAGACCTGCAATGAGAAATGTGTGTGTTAGGACTGAATATTGGTTATTGTTTTGTTAAGGGTTAAATGACCTAAATATGGGGTTAATGTGACCTAATCATGGATCAATATGAACTTATTATGGGTCATCATTCTCAACTTTCAAATGAAGCTTACAGGCGTCATCCAACACACAGGCACCACGTCATGACAGCTCAAAAAGTAAACGTCACAGCGCTTTGAAACGTTACTCACCTGGTTCAGTTATTCCATCATAAAATTGTAAAACTACGTGAAAGTATTGTGATGTCATTCGTTTTGACGTCACGTTGGGTACGGTCATGTGAAGCGACATGACCACGTTGAATGTTGAATAACAGCTCCCTTACATTAACACTGATTTCACAATGGAAACTCAGAAGCAAATATATCAAAAACACTACATAGTGTGTGTTGGACACTGGCTCTTTTCCAGGCTGCAGTGTGTAGGTGAGTGTCATTATTAAAGATGGACGGAATACTTTTAGAGGCAAGGACAGGTTAGGGAGACCAACTGAAGCTACTCAAGCGAAAAAAATGTTCCAAAAGTTTTAGATTTTGAACGAAGACAGGCGAATATTATCGTGTAAAGAGATCGACCATAACATCGGTTTTACTCGTGGACCAGTTCGTACGATGTTACAAACATTTAAAAGGTAGAATATAGAATGGTATGACCATCTTGTTTTTACTTCCCACAGCCTGCAGTAAAGCCTTGGCACTGTGAAATATAGAATGGTATGACCATCTTGTTTTTACTTCCCACAGCCTGCAGTAAACCTTAGCACTGTGAAATATAGAATGGTATGACCATCTTGTTTTTACTTCCCACAACCTGCAGTAAACCCTTGGCACTGTGAAATATAGAATGGTATGACCATCTTGTTTTTACTTCCCACAACCTGCAGTAAACCCTTGGCACTGTGAAATATAGAATGGTATGACCATCTTGTTTTTACTTCCCACAGCCTGCAGTAAACCCTTAGCACTGTGAAATATAGAATGGTATGACCATCTTGTTTTTACTTCCCACAGCCTGCAGTAAACCCTTAGCACTGTGAAATATAGAATGGTATGACCATCTTGTTTTTACTTCCCACAGCCTGCAGTAAAGCCTTGGCACTGTGAAATATACAATGGTATGACCATCTTGTTTTTACTTCCCACAGCCTGCAGTAAACCTTTGGCACTGTGAAATATAGAATGGTATGACCATCTTGTTTTTACTTCCTACAGCCTGCAGTAAACCCTTAGCACTGTGAAATATAGAATGGTATGACCATCTTGTTTTTACTTCCCACAGCCTGCAGTAAACCCGTGGCACTGAGAAAACAAGTGAGGACCAATTCTCCCAGCTAAACGTGTTGATCAATACACGGCTGATACGTGGAGCCGGTCTTGTTGTGATAGAGGCAGGTCCAATTTGTATTAGAACGGCATCTGTAAGGGAGCGGGGCTGGCATCGCCCAGGGGAAGTTATGGCAGGCAAATCACTCCGCTTCACAATAAAGTAATGGCGGATGTGTTCCCGGTAGATTATGCCAGAGAAAGGAAAGTATTGCTCTGTCTACCCACAAATTCCTGTTTCGGTTTAATGAAACAACGACTTCATGGCTCAAGGTCTGATACAGTACGCTACCAGACGTCAAATGATACAAGATATATTATACAAGAGATATTATCTCATCAAATGATTCAGGACATTACCAGCTATCAAATGATTACAAGACACATTACAAGACATAACAAGACATCAAATGATGGGATACACATTACCATACATTACCATACAAGAACAAGAACAAGAACAAAAAAAAAGAAGAAGAACAACAACAAAAACAACAAAAAGAACAAGAACAAAAAGAAAAAGAACAAGAAGAAGAAGAAGAACAACAACAACAACAACAAGAACAAGAACAAGAAGAATAAGAAGAACAAGAAGAACAAGAACAAGAACAAGAAGCTGGAGAATGCGAAGAAGAAGAAGAAGAAGAAGAAGAGAGAGAGAAGAGAGAAGAAGAAGAAGAAGAAGAAGAAGAAGAAGAAGAAGAAGAAGAAGAAGAAGAAGAAGAAGAAGAAACAATAACAAGAACAAGAAGAATAAGTAGAACAAGAAGAACAAGAACAAGAAGACTGAGAAGGAGAAGAAGAAGAAGAAGAAGAAGAAGAAGAAGAAGAAGAAGAAGAAGAAGAAAGAAGAAGAAGAAGAAGAAGAAGAAGAAGAAGAAGAAGAAGAAGAAGAAGAAGACTGAGAAGGAGAAGAAGAAGAAGAAGAAGAAGAAGAAGAAGAAGAAGAAGAAGAAGAAGAAAGAAGAAGAAGAAGAAGAAGAAGAAGAAGAAGAAGAAGAAGAAGAAGAGAAGAGAAGAAGAAGAAGAAGAAGAAGAAGAAGAAGAAGAAGAAGAAGAAGAAGAAGAAGAAGAAGAAGAAGAAGAAGAAGAAGAGAAGAGAAGAAGAAGAAGAAGAGAAGAAGAAGAAAGAAGAAGAAGAGAGAGAAGAAGAAGAAGAAGAAGAAGAAGAAGAAGAAGAAGAAGAAAGAAGAAGAAAAGAAGAAGAAGAAGAAGAAAAAAAAACAACAAAAACAAGAAGAAGAAAAAAAAACAAACAAAAAAACAAGAAGAAGAGAACAACAACAACAACAAGAAAAGAAATAAAGAAATGGTTTGGGGAATAAACACAAAGAAGGGACAGTAGAAAAGACAAGATGGCCAAATCATTTTAAAGCAGTCTGTAGAATATCTGCTGGAGATTGAAACCGATGGACAAGAAGACAGCAGAAAGAGAAAAGAGATCAAGAACTGAGTTCGAGGTTGAACAACAAAACTGGAGAGAGTACAAAAATGGGAAAGGATGGTCAAGCCATACTTAACAAATTCTTTCTAGAATTAGATGCTGCAGTCTGTGACAAACGTTTTCCTGTTCACGTCATTTGGCCTTCTCCATCCGTTTTATACTTTTCAACTTTTGTGTTGGGTTCAGTCATAGGTTATCTTGGTTGTAGTTCTTTGCCAGAGCATGCTAACCTTTTCAGCAAAGTCTGCCGTAGGTTTGCTCATCCTAACGAGCACACACACACACATACACACACACATACAGAGACACAGACAGACACACACACACACAGACAGACAGACAGACACACACACACAGACAGACACACACACACGCACAGATATACACACAGACACACATACAGACAGGCACACACAGACACAGACACACATACACACACACACACACAAACATATACACACACAGACACAAACACAGACACACACACTCACAAGCTCGCACACACACAGACACAGACACACACACACACGCACGCGCACACACACACACACACATGCACACACACACAATACGCATATACACACACACATACACACAACAGAGAGAGAAAGAGAGAAACGCGCAGCGCGCACACACACAAACACAAGCACACACACACACACAAGCACACACACACACACACACACAACACACACACACACACAAACACACACAAACACACACAAACACACACACACACACACACACACACACACACAACACACACAACACACACACACAAACACACACACACACACAAAAACACACACACACACACACACACAGAGAAAGGCAGGTAGACCGGCAGAGACATGCACGGGTTTTCTGAACACCGTCGATAAAAACAAAATGACGTCCATCATCAGCTACACGCCTATCGTATTGTACAGGATGCGGACCGGTCACAATAGGTAGTGCGTGCCACAATAGGCATTTTCTATTCCAAACAACCAGCAGGAAACGTTATCCCTCTGGAAAACCACGACATATTTACATTGCATGCTTTCAGTGTCACGTCCATGTGCACATCCAAAACAGATTTGCTGGCACATCTCAGTTATTGCCAGAGTCATAACATGCAGCAAGTTTGTCATTTGCCATTTCCACTAGTGTGCAATAAATCTTTCTCAGCATGAAAAAACATTAATGACAAATTCTGATTAATGATGGCCACCCAGCCTAAGTGTTGGCCTTTTTGTAATAATAAGAACGAGTCCAATTTGTATTGAAACCAGGCCTGGTGGCTGAACGAGCCTGGTGGGGGACCAGGAAATGATATGTCGGAAAAATGATTACACTTGACAATGAAATAATGGAGCTGCCTTTTCCTGCGATTACGTCTGTGAATGCATTATGCTGGCAACGCTACAGTCCAGTTTCCTGTTTCAGCTTCTGCAAGTGATGACTCCAATTTGGGTCGTCCTGGCCGAATCTATTGCGTCCGTTAACCTGCCATTTAGAATGGAGTGGAATGAATGATTGTGATTTCCAGCCGCCCAAAATGCAGAATTGAATACCTCGCTGTCTTTGAAATTGTGTTCTGTGGCCAATCAAACCTTGAGAAAGCTTTATAGCTTTACATTTTGTGTCTCTGTTGATTCAGAACAAATAGCAGAGTCTACCAAATTACTATTTAAACAGCAACCCTGTCTACTAAATAAGCTTTATCTGTGTGTTGCTGTCTTTCTGTTTGTTTCTAACATTACAAGGGAAATCACTTTCTTTTCCTCTCAAAGGGATGTAACCAAGTACCTGCATTTATTCATATAAACTAACATTAAATGAATAGCGACTGTCTTCTAAATGTATGTTTAATGAATAGTCACAATCTTCTTTATTAACATTTTATTAACAGCGTCATTTTTTAAATTAAAAATTAATGAATAGCTACTATCTTCTAAATTAACATTTAATGAATAGCCAGTATTTGCTGAATAAGTATTTGATGATTAATCTCGTAAAATAACGTTTAGTGAATAGCCAATACTTGCTAAATTAACAATTAATGAATAGTCATCATCTTCGAAATTCACATTTAATGTACAGCCACTATCTTCTGATGATACTTTTAATGTATAAACACTATTCACCAAATCAATATTTAATGAATAGTCATAATCTATTCAATTAATAACAAACAAAAAGACACAATGTACTACAGTACTCTTGCAAAGTAGCGCTAGCCCAAGGAAGGTATACATGGAGGCACAACCAAGTTCTGAAAGTGATCACAGATGTGGTTAGCGAAAAAACCATGACCCCAAACGCACCAATTGCTATGACAACGTTCTACAAAGCAGGAGGGAAACAGGTCTGGCCCGAAAGTGCTATGACAACCAGCACATTGCCAAAGGGGCTTCTGGATGGAGCAGTCGACTGGAGTGTACAGCAGACCTCCCAGAGTGGAGAAATTACCCAGATGGCATCAGCAAGACAGGCATGAAACCAGACATCGCTCTCCACTCTGACTCCTCGAAACAAGTGATTCTGATAGAACTCACTGTGCCATACGAAAGCAGAATGGAAGAAGCACATATCTACAAGACCGAAAAATACGCCGGTCTTGCCAGCACCCTGAAGAAAGCAGGTCTGCGGGTCAAAATCTTCGCCATAGAGGTCGGGGCAAGAGGGTTTGTGGGCACCTCCGCTTATGATCTCATGAAACAACTCGCCATTTCTGGGAAGAAGAGGACTAGAGCCCTTAAAGCGATGGCAGAGGCAGCAGAAAGGAGCTCAAGCTGGATCTGGGCAAGGAGGAACCAAAAGTGAACTTCATAAGGATTAAATTCCCTACAGATGATGTGTGCCCCGTTAGCACATTGGTAAAACCGCGTACCGCAGTTCTGAAGCGCAGAATCGCCCAGGTTCGCTCCCCGGCGTGGGAAAAATTTAAAATAAAAAAAATAGACAACAGCAGAAGGGCATCCAGGAGTCATGACCTGGATGTGGCCGGGCCCCCCGAGAGTGTAAGGAATTCAGGGCCGAAACACTTGTCTAAAGGGGGTTACTTCTCTGAAGACCTTCTGTTGTCTAGCTCTCCCTAGAGTTTCTTTCTACCTTCTACCTATTGAATGAAAATCCTGATTCACTACTTAATGCACAGCTAGTATCTTAACATTTTATAACTGAGCTCTTCTTTTTTAATTCAAATGTAAAGGTTAAAGAAAGAAATGACTTGTTCACACAGGTTCTTACACAAGGAATACAATGGTGTGTGTAAGTGAAAGAGAGAAAGAGAGAGACAAACGGAGGGAGAAAGAGGTGAGAGAGGGAGAGAGAGAGAGAGAGAAATAGAGAGAGACAGACAGACAGAGAGAAAGAGAGAGACAGAGAGACAGACAAACAGATACACAGACAAACAGACAGACAGATAAACAGACAGACAGAAAGACAGGTATATAGACAGACAGACAGATAGACAGATAAACAGATAGACAATAGACAGATAGATAGACAGACAGAGAGAGGGGAGGGACAGAGAGAGGTAAGTGGAATTCAGACTGAAGCAATATGTATGTGGCGCACACGCATGCCTGTCTGTCTATTTGTCTGTCTATATGTCTGTCTGTCTGTCTGTCTATCTATCTGTCTATATGTATCTCTGTCTGTCTGTCTGTCTATCTATCTATCTATCTATCTATCTACCTACCTACCTACAAATCTATCTCTCTATCTGTCTATCTATACACACACACACAACACAACATATAATACATACTACACGATACCAACACACACACACCACACACACACACACACACACACACACAACAACAACACACACACACACACACACACCACACACACACACACACACACACACACACAAAAACACACACACACACACACACACACACACACACACACACACACACACACACACACACACACACACACACACACACACACACACAACCACACAACACACACACAAACACACACACACACACACACAACACACACACAAACACACACACAACACACACACAACACACACACACAACACACACAAACACATACACAACACACACACACACACACACACACACACACACACACACACACACACACACACACACACACACACACACACACACACACACACACACACACAGATTGAAAGGCAGGTAGACTGGCAGAGACATGCACGGGTTTTCTGAACACCGTCGATAAAAACAAAATGACGTCCATCATCAGCTACACGCCTATCGTATTGTACAGGATGCGGACCGGTCACAATAGGTAGTGCGTGCCAGAATAGGCAATTTCTATTCCAAACAACCAGCAGGAAACGTTATCCCTCTGGAAAACCACGACATATTTACATTGCATGCTTTCAGTGTCACGTCCATGTGCACATCCAAAACAGATTTGCTGGCGTATCTCAGTTATTGCCAGAGTCATAACATGCAGCAATTTTGTCATTTGCCATTTCCACTAGTGTGCAATAAATCTTTCTCAGCATGAAGAAACATTAATGACAAATTCTGATTAATGATGGCCACCCAGCCTACATATTGGCCTTTTTGTGATAATAAGAACGAGTCCAATTTGTATTGAAACCAGGCCTGGTGGCTGAACGAGCCTGGTGGGGGACCAGGAAATGATATGTCGGAAAAATGATTACACTTGACAATGAAATAATGGAGCTGCCTTATCCTGCGATTACGTCTGTGAATGCAGTATGCTGGCAACGCTACAGTCATGTTTCCTGTTTCAGCTTCTGCAAGTGATGACTCCAATTTGGGTCATCCTGGCCAAATCTATTGCGTCCGTTAACCTGCCATTTAGAATGGAGTGGAATGAATGACGGTGATTTCCAGCCACCCAAAATGCAGAATTGAATGCCTCGCTGTCTCTGAAATTGTGTTCTGTGGCTAATCAAACCTTGAGAAAGCTTTATGGCTTTACATTTTGTGTCTCTGTTGATTCAGAACAAATAGCAGAGTCTACCAAATTACTATTTAAACAGCAGCCCTGTCTACTAAATTAGCTTTATCTGCGTGTTACTGTCTTCCTGTTTGTTTCTAACATTACAAGGGAAATCACTTTCTTTTCCTCTCAAAGGGATGTAACAAAGTACCTGCATTTATTCATATAAACTAACATTAAATGAATAGCGACTGTCTTCTAAATGTATGTTTAATGAATAGTCACAATCTTCAATATTAACATTTTATTAACAGCGTCAATTTTTTTAATTACAAATTAATGAATAGCTACTACCTTCTAAATTAACATTTAATGAATAGTCCATATTTGCTGAATAAGTATTTGATGAATAATCTCGTAAAAAAAAACGTTTATTGAATCGCCAATACTTGCTAAATTAACATTTAATGAATAGTCATCATCATCGAAATTCACATTTAATGTACAGCCACTATCTTCTGAAGATACTTTTAATGTATAAACACTATGCACCAAATCAACATTTAATGAATAGTCATAATCTATTCAATTAATAACAAACGAAAAGACACAATGTACTACAGTACTATGGAATGAAAATCCTGATTCACTAGTTAATGCACAGCTAGTATCTTAACATTTTATAACTGAACTCTTCTTTTTTAATTCAAATGTAATGGTTAAAGAAAGAAATGACTTGTTCACACAGGTTCTTTCACAAGGAATACAATGGTGTGTGTAAGTGATAGAGACAAAGGGAGAGAGACAAACGGAGGGAGAGAGAGAGAGAGAGAGAGAGAGAGAAAGAAAGAGACAGACAGACAGAGAGAGAGACAGAGAGACAAACAGATAGACAGACAGACAGACAGAAAGACAGACAGAAAGACAGACAGAAAGACAGATAGATAGACAGACAGAGAGAGAGAGAGACAAAGACAGATAAACAGATAAACAGATAAACAGATAAACAGATAAACAGATAAATAGATAAACAGATAGACAGATAGACAACAGACAGATAGATAGACAGACAGAGAGAGGGGAGGGACAGAGAGAGGTAAGTGGAATTCATACTGAAGCAATATGTATGTGGTGCACACGTATGCCTGTCTGTCTATCTGTCTGTCTATCTATCTGTCTATCTCTCTGCCTGTCTGTCTGTCTATCTATCTGTCTCTCTGTCTGTCTGTCTATAAATATATCTATCTACCTAGCTACATCTCTATCTCTCTATCTCTTTATCTCTCTATCTACCAACATACCTACCTACAGATCTATCTCTCTATCTCTCTATCTATACACACACACACAGACACAAACATACAGACACACATACACACACACACACACACACACACACCACACGCACACACACACACACAAACACACACACAAACACACACACACAGAAAGGCAGGTAGACCGGCAGAGACATGCACGGGTTTTCTGAACACCGTCGATAAAAACAAAATGACGTCCATCATCAGCTCCACGCGTATCGTATTGTACAGGATGCGGACCGGTCACAATAGGTAGTGCGTGCCAGAATAGGCAATTTCTATTCCAAACAACCAGCAGGAAATGTAATCCCTCTGGAAAACCACGACATATTTACATTGCATGCTTTCAGTGTCACGTCCATGTGCACATCCAAAACAGATTTGCTGGCGTATCTCAGTTATTGCCAGAGTCATAACATGCAGCAATTTTGTCATTTGCCATTTCCACTAGTGTGCAATAAATCTTTCTCAGCATGAAGAAACATTAATGACAAATTCTGATTAATGATGGCCACCCAGCCTAAGTGTTGGCCTTTTTGTAATAATAAGAATGAGTCCAATTTGTATTGAAACCAGGCCTGGTAGCTGAACGAGCCTGGTGGGGGACCAGGAAATGATATGTCGGAAAAATGATTACACTTGACAATGAAATAATGGAGCTGTCTTTTCCTGCGATTACGTCTGTGAATGCAGTATGCTGGCAACGCTATAGTCAAGTTCTTGTTTCAGCTTTTGCAAGTGATGACTCGAATTTGGGTCGTCCTGGCTAAATCTATTGCGTCCGTTAACCCGCCATTTAGAATGGAGTGGAATGAATGACGGTGATTTCCAGCCACCCAAAATGCAGAATCGAATGCCTCGCTGTCTCTGAAATTGTGTTCTGTGGCCAATCAAACCTTGAGAAAGCTTTATGGCTTTACATTTTGTGTCTCTGTTGATTCAGAACAAATAGCAGAGTCTACCAAATTACTATTTAAACAGCAGCCCTGTCTACTAAATTAGCTTTATCTGCGTGTTACTGTCTTCCTGTTTGTTTCTAACATTACAAGGGAAATCACTTTCCTTTCCTCTCAAAGGGATGTACCAAAGTACCAGCATTCATTCATATAAACTAACATTAAATGAATAGCGACTGTCTTCTAAATGTATGTTTAATGAATGGTCACAATCTTCTATATTAACAGTTTATTAACAGCGACAATTTTTTAAATTAAAAATTAATGAATAGCTACTACTTTCTAAATTAACATTTAATGAATAGCCAATATTTGCTGAATAAGTATTTGATGAATAATCTCGTAAAATAACGTTCAGTGAATAGCCAATACTTGCTAAATTAACATTTAATGAATAGTCATCATCTTCGAAATTAACATTCAATGTACAGCCACTATCTTCTGAAGACACTTTTAATGTATAAACACTATGCATCAAATTAACATTTAATGAAGAGTCATAATCTATTCAATTAATAACAAAGGAAAAGACACAATGTGCTACAGTACTATTGAATGAAAATACTGATTCACTAGTTAATGCACAGCTAGTATCTTAACATTTTATAACTGAGCTCTTCTTTTTGAATTCAAATGTAATGGTTAAAGAAAGAAATGACTTGTTCACACAGGTTCTTACACAAGGAATAAAATGGTGTGTGTAAGTGAAAGAGAGAAAGAGAGAGACAAACGGGGCGAGAGAGAGAGGGGAGAGAGAGAGAGAGAGGGACAGACAGACAGAGAGAAAGAGAGAGACAGACAGACAGACAGAGAGAAAGAGAGAGAGAGAGACAGATAGACAAACAGACAGACAGATAGACAGACAGACAGAAAGACAGATATATAGACAGACAGACAGAAAGACAGATAGAAAGACAGACAGACAGAAAGACAGATAGATAGACAGGCAGACAGACAGACAGAGACAGATAAACAGATAAACAGATAGACAGATAGACAATAGACAATAGACAGATAGATAGACAGACAGAGAGAGGGGAGGGACAGAGAGAGGTATGTGGAATTCATACTCAAGCAATATGTATGTGGCACACACGCATGCCTGTCTGTCTGTGTGTCTGTCTGTCTATCTGTCTGTCTATCTGTCTACCTGTATGTCTGTCTGCATGTCTATCTGTCTAGCTGTCTCTATGTCTGTCTGTCTGTCTAACTATCTATCTATATATCTACATACCTACATCTCTATCTGTCTATCACTTTATCTCTGTCTCTATCTATCTACCGATATACCTATCTACAAATCTATCTCTCTATCTATACACACACACACAGACACAAACATACAGACACACATACAGAAACATACACATTTACACACACACATACTCACACACTCACACACACACACACACACGCACACACACACACACACACACACACACTCACACACACACACACAATACACACACACACACACAAACACACACACACACACAACACACAACACACACAACTTAAACACACACACACACACACACACACACACACACACACACACACACACACACAACACACCACACAAACACACACACACACACACACACACACACACACGCACACACAGAGAAAGGCAGGTAGACCGGCAGAGACATGCACGGGTTTTCTGAACACCATCGATAAAAACAAAATGACGTCCATCATCAGCTACACGCCTATCGTATTGTACAGGATGCGGACGGGTCACAATAGGTAGTGCGTGCCACAATAGGCAATTTCTATTCCAAACAACCAGCAGGAAACGTTATCCCTCTGGAAAACCACGACATATTTACATTGCATACTTTCAGTGTCACGTCCATGTGCACATCCAAAACAGATTTGCTGGCACATCTCAGTTATTGCCAGAGTCATAACGTGCAGCAAGTTTGTCATTTGCCATTTCCAGTAGTGTGCAATAAATCTTTCTCAGCATGAAAAAACATTAATGACAAATTCTGATTAATAATGGCCACCCAGCCTAAGTGTTGGCCTTTTTGTAATAATAAGAACGAGTCCAATTTGTATTGAAACCAGGCCTGGTAGCTGAACGAGCCTGGTGGGGACCAGGAAATGATATGTCGGAAATATGATTACACTTGACAATGAAATAATGGAGCTGCCTTTTCCTGCGATTACGTCTGTGAATGCAGTATGCTGGCAACGCTACAGTCCAGTTCCTGTTTCAGCTTCTGCAAGTGATGACTCCAATTTGGGTCGTCCTGGCTGAATCTATTGCGTCCGTTAACCCGCCATTTAGAATGGAGTGGAATGAATGACGGTGATTTCCAGCCGCCCAAAATGCAGAATTGAATGCCTCGCTGTCTCTGAAATTGTGTTCTGTGGCCAATCAAACCTTGAGAAAGCTTTATGGCTTTACATTTTGTGTCTCTGTTGATTCAGAACAAATAGCAGAGTCTACCAAATTACTATTTAAACAGCAACCCTGTCTACTAAATTAGCTTTATCTGCGTGTTAGTCTTTGTTTGTTTCTAACATTACAAGGGAAATCACTTCCTTTTCCTCTCAAAGGGATGTAACAAAGTACCTGCATTTATTCGTAAAAACTAACATTAAATGAATAGCGACTGTCTTCTAAATGTATGTTTAATGAATGGTCACAATCTTCTATATTAACATTTTATTAACAGCGTGAATTTTTTTAATTAATAATTAATGAATAGCTACTATCTTCTAAATTAACATTTAATGAATAGCCAATATTTGCTGAATAAGTATTTGATGAATAATCTCGTAAGATAACGTTTAGTGAATAGCCAGTACTTGCTAAATTAACATTTAATGAATAGTCTTCATCTTCGAAATTAACATTTAATGTACAGCCACTATCTTCTGAAGATACTTTTAATGTATAAACACTATTCACCAAATCAACATTTAATGAATAGTCATAATCTATTCAATTAATAACAAAGGAAAAGACACAATGTGCTACAGTACTATTGAATGAAAATCCTGATTCACTAATTAATGCACAGCTAGTATCTTAACATTTTATAACTGAGCTCTTCTTTTTGAATTCAAATGTAATGGTTAAAGAAAGAAATGACTTGTTCACACAGGTTCTTACACAAGGAATACAATGGTGTGTGTTAAGTGAAAGAGAGAAAGAGACAGACAAACGGAGGGAGAGAAAGGGGGGAGAGAGAGAGAGAGAGTGATGACAGACAGACAGAGAGAAAGAGAGAGAGAGACAGACAGACAGAGAGAAAGAGAGAGAGACACAGACAGACAAACAGATAGAACAAAAGACAGACAGATAGACAGACAGACAGAAAGACAGATATATAGACAGACAGACAGAAAGACAGATAGATAGACAGACAGACAGACAGACAGAGAGATAGAGAGACAGACAGACAGATAGACAATAGATAGATAGATAGACAGAGATAGTGGAGGAACAGAGAGAGGTATGTGGAATTCATACTGAAGCAATATGTATGTGGCAAACACGCATGCCTATCTGTGTATCTGTCTGTCTGTCTGTCTATATGTCTGTCTATCTATCTACCTATCTACCTACCTACATCTCTATCTCTCTATCTCTTTATCTCTCTATCTATCTACTGACATACCTACCTACAAATCTATCTCTCTATCTCTCTATCCATACACACACACAGACACAAACATACAGACACAATACACACACACACACACCACACCAACACACATACACACAACAACACACACAACACACACACACACACACACACACACATACACACACAAGCACACACAAACACGCACAACACACACACAACACACACACAAACACAACACACACACACTCACAAACACACACACACAAACACACACACACACACAACCAACACAACACACAACACACACACACACAAGGGTACACAAACACACACAACACACACACAACACACACACACACACACACACACACACACACACACACACACACACACACACACAACACACACACACAAACACACACACACACACACACACACACACACAATACACACACAAAACACATACACAACACACACACACACAACACACACACAAACACACAAACAAACACACAAAACAAACACACACACACACACATACACACACACACACACACACACACACACACACACACACACACACACACACACACACACACACACACACACACACAGAAAGGCAGGTAGACCGGCAGAGACATGCACGGGTTTTCTGAACACCGTCGATGAAAACAAAATGACGTCCATCATCAGCTCCACGCGTATCGTATTGTACAGGATGCAGACCGGTCACAATAGGTAGTGCGTGCCACAATAGGCAATTTCTATTCCAAACAACCAGCAGGAAACGTTATCCCTCTGGAAAACCACGACATATTTACATTGCATACTTTCAGTGTCACGTCCACGTGCACATCCAAAACAGATTTGCTGGCATATCTCAGTTATTGCCAGAGTCATAACATGCAGCAAGTTTGTCATTTGCCATTTCCAGTAGTGTGTAATAAATCTTTCCCAGCATGAAAAAACATTAATGACAAATTCTGATTAACGATGACCACCCAGCCTAAGTGTTGGCCTTTTTGTAATAATAAGAACGAGTCCAATTTGTATTGAAACCAGGCCTGGTGGCTGAACGAGCCTGGTGGGGGACCAGGAAATGATATATCGGAAAAATGATTACACTTGACAATGATATAATGGAGCTGCCTTTTCCTGCGATTACGTCTGTGAATGCATTATGCTGGCAACGCTACAGCAAAGTTCCTGTTTCAGCTTCTGCAAGTGATGACTCCAATTTGGGTCGTCCTGGCCGAATCTATTGCGTCCGTTAACCTGCCATTTAGAATGGAGTGGAATGAATGATTGTGATTTCCAACATCCCAAAATGCAGAATTGAATGCCTCGCTGTCTCTGAAATTGTGTTCTGTGGCCAATCAAACCTTGAGAAAGCTTTATGGCTTTACATTTTGTGTCTCTGTTGATTCAGAACAAATAGCAGAGTCTACCAAATTACTATTTAAACAGCAACCCTGTCTACTAAATTAGCTTTATCTGCGTGTTACTGTCTTTCTGTTTGCTTCCAACATTACAAGGGAAATCACTTTCCTTTCCTCTCAAAGGGATGTACCAAAGTACTTGCATTTATTCATATAAACTGACATTAAATGAATAGCGACTGTCTTCTAAATGTATGTTTAATGAATAGTCACAATCTTCAATATTAACATTTTATTAACAGCGACATTTTTTTTAAATTAAAAATTAATGAATAGCTACTACCTTCTAAATTAACATTTAACGAATAGCCCATATTTGCTGAATAAGTATTTGATGAATAATCTCGTAAAATAACGTTTAGTGAATAGCCAATACTTGCTAAATTAACATTTAATGAATAGTCATCATCTTCGAAATTAACATTCAATGTACAGCCACTATCTTCTGAAGACACTTTTAATGTATAAACACTATGCATCAAATTAACATTTAATGAAGAGTCATAATCTATTCAATTAATAACAGAGAAAAGACACAATGTGCTACAGTACTATTGAATGAAAATCCTGATTCACTAGTTAATGCACAGCTAGTATCTTAACATTTTATAACTGAGCTCTTCTTTTTTAATTCGAATGTAATGGTTAAAGAAAGAAATGACTTGTTCACACAGGTTCTTACACAAGGAATACAATGGTGTGTGTAAGTGAAAGAGAGAAAGAGAGAGACAAACGGGGCGAGAGAGAGAGGGGAGAGAGAGAGAGAGAGGGACAGACAGACAGAGAGAAAGAGAGAGACAGACAGACAGACAGAGAGAAAGAGAGAGAGAGAGACAGATAGACAAACAGACAGACAGATAGACAGAAAGACAGAAAGACAGATATATAGACAGACAGACAGAAAGACAGATAGATAGACAGACAGACAGAAAGACAGATAGATAGACAGGCAGACAGATAGACAGAGACAGATAAACAGATAGACAGATAGACAATAGACAATAGACAATAGACAGATAGATAGACAGACAGAGAGAGGGGAGGGACAGAGAGAGGTATGTGGAATTCATACTCAAGCAATATGTATGTGGCACACATGCATGCCTGTCTGTCTGTCTGTCTGTCTGTCTATCTGTCTGTCTATCTGTCTACCTGTATGTCTGTCTGCATGTCTATCTGTCTAGCTGTCTCTATGTCTGTCTGTCTGTCTATCTATCTATCTATATATCTACCTACCTACATCTCTATCTGTCTATCACTTTATCTCTGTCTCTATCTATCTACCGATATACCTATCTACAAATCTATCTCTCTATCTATACACACACACACAGACACAAACATACAGACACACATACAGAAACATACACATTTACACACACACATACTCACACACTCACACACACACACACACACACACACACACACACACACACTCACACACACACACACAATACACACACAACACACACAAACACACACACACAACACACAACACACAACTTAAAACACACACACACACACACACACACACACACACACACACACACACACACACACACACACACCACAAACACACACACACGCACACACACACACACACACACACA
>JAPXFY010000020.1:254082-261582 GCA_030674185.1 Monoplex corrugatus
TGTGTGTGTGTGTGTGTGTGTGTGTGTGTGTGTGTGTGTGTGTGTATGTGTGTGTATTCGTTCGTTCCTTGATTTAACGTCTTTTCACTATAAGTGATATTAGACGGTGTATGTGTGTGCGTGTGCGTGCATGTGTGTATGTTTCTGCGTGTGTGTGTGTGTGTTGTGTGTGTGTGTGTGTGTGTGTGTGTGTGTGTGGTGTGTGTGGTGTGTGTGTGGTGCGTGTGTGTGTGTGTGTGTGTGTGTGTGTGTGTGTGTGTGTGTGTGGTGCGTGTGGTGTGTGTGTGTGTGCTGTCTGTCTGTCTGTGCGTCTGCATGTGTGTGTGTGTGTGTGTGTGTGTGTGTGCGTTAACCCTTTGACTTCCTCACCCTATCTATCAGCTTCCTGTTTTGTCAGCCCCGATAACAAAGCAAGAACTTTAAACTTTCACTCCCTCACCCTTCTCGCCAGCTCACCCTCACCCTTTCCATCAGCTTCCTGTACCAAGCTGGTGGAAAGGGTTAGAAAGTGAAAGGGTTGCAGTTGACCCTATGACAGTGGATCTTTTCCACTGTAGCTTTGTCTTAAAGCAATTCCCTTGTTGCTGTGGGATCTTTTCCTTGTGCAAGATACGTGGGACGAGAAGACTAGCACCCAGACCAGCTCTTACTGTGTAATAGAAGGGGGAGAAAAATCTTTGTCTGATCCAAGAATCAAACCCGGGTTTTTCACATCCTAGAGGGGTTCGTAACCTGTGACCACATGGTTCAGTGTAATGGCTACCTGGTTGAACCTGGTCTCAGTTACAAAAAAAGGCTACTTACATGGTTCAGGTGTTTAAGAGGCCTAGGGACGTGTCCTCTGAGACAGGAGAGCGAGGGGTAGCATGAAGCTGGAGAGGTTCAAGCTGATTCACATTGAAAGGTGTATCTCACACGGAATAATGAGAAAAGGGCAGATACGCCATCACTACACTGAACCCAATATGAGACCTTCCATCACGAATGAGTCGCTTGTCCACTGGCAGCGTTTTGCACAATGGGCAAAATAAGCGAGAGGGGTGTCAGGGCTCGTTATGGAGTTGTTGATTTTAGCGGATGCCGGAACCCTTCCTACAACTTCTACATTCAATAAATACACATATTGTGGTTCTTTCTTAGTGAAAAAGCTATTTGCATTACCCTACCCAACATGCTGATGAAGAACTTTCACTTTCGTTTTTCTTGATTTTCTCAAAACTGTTTCGGAAGAGTGCCATGTTTGGAAGGCTGTACCTCAGGTATTTATTGTCCGATTTTAAAATGTTTTCTTCATTAGAAAGAACAGTAAATGTACATTTAGAAGCAATGAAAAAGTGAAAACTGCCTGAAGTGGACAAGTGACTCATTTCGTGATGGAAAGTCACATATGTCTTGCGTCATTTTCCACTTAAATGAGCAGTTGTTCCTAGGGAGGCCGTCCTATTTCAAACAAGCGGCAGAAACATTATCTCTGAAACGAACCTCGATACATTCACATTTCCGTTGTTTTTTTTTTCTTTCTTCTTTCTTTCTTTCTTTCTTTCTTCTTTCTTTCTTTCTTTCTTTCTTCTTTCTTCTTTCTTCTTTCTTTCTTTCTTTTCTTTCTTCTTCTTTCTATCTTCTTCTTTGTCTTTTCTTTCTTTCTTCTATCTTTCTCTTCTTTCTTTCTTTCCTTTCTTTCTATCTTTCTTTCTTTCTTTCTTACCTAAAATCACTATTGTGAACAGACATTAAATAACAGATTCAAAAGATTCATTTCTTTCTTTCTATTCTTTCTTTCTTTTCTTTTCTTTCTGTTCGTTATCTATTTTTTTCTCCGGAACAACAGCGTATATACGCACGTTTTTTGTGTTGTTATTTCGTCATTTGTCATTCCAAAGAAACATTCCAGCAAACCCTCCTCGCCATAGACATATGGATGTGGAATTCTCTTAGCTAAATGCTTGTTACCCAGGCAACATGTTAACCCTTTCCCTGAAACAGAACAGGAACAATTTGTAAAGCCAGCAGGCCTATTACTGAACCTGTCTGGCATCGCCCAATGGACGGAATGGCGAGGGAAATGTTAAATTTGACAATAAGCACAAGCACACTGCACGAGTTCTCAACCAACAAGGTTTCTCACCAGTATGACACATCATGGCAAAACAGCTGTGCTCGCGACACAATTTCTCACCAGAATGAGAAACCGCACAAGCCATATTGTCGTGGATAAGACAATTTCTCACCATTGATAATTTCTCTTGCTAGCTCTCTTTCTCTCTCTGTCTCTCTCTGTCTGTCTCTGTCTCTCTCTTTGTCTGTCTGTCTCTCTCTGTCTGTCTGTCTGTCTGTCTCTCTCTCTCTTTGTCTCTCTCTCTCTTTGTCTCTCTCTCTCTCTGTCTCTCTCTCTCTCTTTATCTCCCTCTCTCTCTCTGTCTCTATGTCTTTCTCTTTGTCTCCCTCTCTCTCTCTCTCTGTCCTTTCTCTGTCTCTCTATGTCCCTCTGTCTCTGTCTCTCTATGTCTCTCTGTCTCTCTGTCTCTGTCTCTCTATCTCTCTGTCTCTCTCTGTCTCTCTGTCTCTCTCTGTCTCTGTCTCTCTGTCTCTGTCTCTGTCTCTCTCTATGTCTATCTGTCTCTCTGTCTCTCTCTATGTCTATCTGTCTCTCTGTTTTTCTGTCTCTGTCTCTTTGTCTCTCTCTGTCTCTCTCTCTGTCTCTCTCTCTCTCTGTCTCTCTCTGTCTCTCTCTGTCTCTCTCTCTCTGTCTCTCTTTCTCTCTCTCTGTTTCTCTCTCTCTCTGTCTCTCTTTTTGTCTCCCTCTCTCTCTCTCTCTGTGTTTCTCTGTCTCTCTGTCTCTGTCTCTGTCTCTATGTCTCTATGTCTCACTGTCTCACTGTCTCTCTGTCTCTTTGTCTTTGTCTCTGTCTCTGGCTCTCTCTCTCTCTCTCTTCGCTCAGGTGGATTTTATCTCTGGTATCTGGACGGTTTGAATCATTGTAAAAGAACATGCCTTAGTAGATCCCATCTTGTGACCTTGGTATTTCTATCAAGGTCGTTGAATTATGCACTAATTGCGAGATTATGTCTGTGCCATTTATTGTTGCCAGGATCACGTCATTTGAGTGAGCAGATCTTGTGCCAGACCTAGCGACAAATCTTCTTCTACATTTTCCGTAATCCATTTGTGACCTTTTGACTTAAGCACTGACAGTCAATGATATGTTTCAAATACTGAGAACTATATCTGTATCTGTGTTTGGCAAAAGTTGCAAAGTTCTAGCAGAATTAACCAGACAGATAGACATGAATGTTGTAATCCTGTCCTCCATAAGTGTTGTAATCATGTCCTCCATAACTGTTGTAGTCCTGTCCTCCATAACTGTTGTTCTCCTCTCCTCCATAACTGTTGTTGTCCTGTCCTCTATAACTGTTGTAGTCATGTCCTCCATAACTGTTGTAGTCCTGTCCTCCATAACTGTTGTAATCCTGTCCTCCATAACAGTTGTAATCCTGTCCTCCATAACTGTTGTAGTCCTGTCCTCCATAACTGTTGTAATCCTGTCCTCCATAACTGTTGCAATCCTGTCCTCCATAACTGTTGTAGTCCTGTCCTCCATAACTGTTGTAATCCTGTCCTCTCTAACTGTTGTAATCATGTCTCTATAACTGTTGTAGTCCTGTCCTCCATAACTGTTGTAGTCTGTCCCTATCTAACTGTTGTAATCCTGTCCTCTATAACTGTTGTAGTCCTGTCCTCTCTAACTGTTTTAGTCCTGTCCTCCTAACTGTTGTAGTCTGTCCTCCATAACTGTTGTTCTCCTTCCTCCATACTGTTGTTGTCCTGTCCTCTATAACTGTTTGTCATGTCCTCCATAACTGTTGTAGTCCTGTCCTCCATAACTGTTTATCCTGTCCTCCATAACTGTTGTAATCCTGTCCTCCATAACTGTTGTTTGTAGTCCTGTCCTCTCTAACTGTTGTAGTCCTGTCCTCTCTAACTGTTGTAGTCCTGTCCTCATTAACTGTTGTAATCCTGTCCTCTCTAACTGTTGTAATCCTGTCCTCTCTAACTGTTGTAATCATGTCCTCTATAACTGTTGTAATCCTGTCCTCTCTAACTGTTGTAGTCCTGTCCTCTCTAACTGTTGTAGTCCATGTCCTCTATAACTGTTGTATCCTGTCCTCTCTAACTGTTGTAGTCCTGTCCTCTATAACTGTTGTAATCCTGTCCTCTCTAACTGTTGTAATCCTGTCCTCTATAACTGTTGCTATCATGTCCTCTCTAACTGTTGTAATCCTGTCCTCTCTAACTGTTGAAGTCCTGTCCTCTCTAACTGTTGTAATCCTGTCCTCTCTAACTTGTTTATCCTGTCCTCTCTAACTGTTGTAATCCTGTCCTCTCTAACTGTTGTAATCCTGTCCTCTCTAACTGTTGTATCCTGTCTCCTTATAACTGTTGTAAGTCCTGTCCTCCATAACTGTTGTAATCCTGTCCTCTCAACTGTTGTAGTCCTGTCCTCTCTAACTGTTGTAGTCCTGTCCTCTATAACTGTTGTAATCGTCCTCCAAACGTTGTAATCTCCTCTCCTAACTGTTGTAATCCTGTCCTCTCTAACTGTTGTAGTCCTGTCCTCTATAACTGTTGTAATCCTGTCCTCTCTAACTGTTGTAGTCCTGTCCTCTATAACTGTTCTAGTCATGTCCTCTCTAACTGTTGTAATCCTGTCCTCTCTAACTGTTGAAGTCCTGTCCTCTCTAACTGTTGTAATCCTGTCCTCTCTAACTTTTGTAATCCTGTCCTCTCTAACTGTTGTAATCCTGTCCTCTCTAACTGTTTAATCCTGTCCTCTCTAACTGTTGTAATCCTGTCCTCTATAACTGTTGTAATCCTGTCCTCTCTAACTGTTGTAATCCTGTCCTCTCTAACTGTTGTAATCATGTCCTCTCTAACTGTTGTAGTCATGTCCTCTATAACTGATGTAATCCTGTCCTCCCTAACTGTTGTAATCCTGTCCTCTCTAACTGTTGCAGTCCTGTCCTCTATAACTGTTGTAATCCTGTCCTCTCTAACTGTTGTAATCCTGTCCTCTCTAACTGTTGTAATCATGTCCTCTCTAACTGTTGTAATCCTGTCCTCTCTAACTGTTGTAGTCCTGTCCTCTATAATTGTTGTAGTCATGTCCTCCATAACTGCTGTAGTCATCTCCTCCATAACTGTTGTAATCCTGTCCTCTCTAAATGTTGTAATCCTGTCCTCTCTAACTGTTGTAATCCTGTCCTCTATAACTGTTGTAGTCCTGTCCTCCATAACTGTTGTAATCCTGTCTCTATAACTGTTGTAGTCCTGTCCTCTATAACTGTTGTAGTCATGTCCTCCATAACTATTGTAATCCTGTCCTCCATAACTGTTGTAATCCTGTCCTCTCTAACTGTTGTAGTCCTGTCCTCTATCTGTTGTAGTCCTGTCCTCTCTAACCGTTGTAATCCTGTCCTCTCTAACTGTTGTAATCCTGTCCTCTCTAACTGTTGTAGTCCTGTCCTCTATAACTGTTGTAATCATGTCCTCTCTAACTGTTGTAATCCTGTCCTCTCTAACTGTTGTAATCCTGTCCTCTCTAACTGTTGTATTCCTGTCCTCTATAACTGTTGTAGTCCTGTCCTCTCTAACTGTTGTAGTCATGTCCTCTCTAACTGTTGTAATCCTGTCCTCTCTAACTGTTATAGTCCTGTCCTCTCTAACTGTTGTAGTCATGTCCTCTATAACTGTTGTAGTCCTGTCCTCTATAACTGTTGTAATCCTGTCCTCTCTAACTGTTGTAATCCTGTCCTCTATAACTGTTGTAGTCCTGTCCTCTATAACTGTTGTAGTCCTGTCCTCTATAACTGTTGTAATCCTGTCCTCTCTAACTGTTGTAATCCTGTCCTCTCTAACTGTTGTAATCCTGTCCTCTATAACTGTTGTAGTCCTGTCCTCTCTAACTGTTGTAGTCATGTCCTCTCTAACTGTTGTAATCCTGTCCTCTCTAACTGTTGTAGTCCTGTCCTCTCTAGCTGTTGTAGTCCTGTCCTCTCTAACTGTTGTAGTCCTGTCCTCTCTAACTGTTGTAATCCTGTCCTCTCTAACTGTTGTAATCCTGTCCTCCATAACTGTTGTAGTCGTGTCCTCTATAACTGTTGTAGTCGTGTCCTCTCTAAGTGTTGTAATCCTGTCCTCTCTAACTGTTGTAATCCTGTCCTCCATAACTGTTGTAATCCTGTCCTCTCTAACTGTTGTAATCCTGTCCTCCATAACTGTTCTAATCCTGTCCTCTATATCTGTTGTTGTCCTGTCCTCTATAACTGTTGTAATCCTGTCCTCCATATCTGATGTTGTCCTGTCCTCCATAACTGATGTTGTCCTGTCCTCCATAACTGTTGTAGTCATGTCCTCTATAACTGATGTAATCCTGTCCTCCATAACTGATGTTGTCCTGTCCTCCATAACTGTTGTTGTCCTGTCCTCCATAACTGTTGTTGTTCTGTCCTCCATAACTGTTGTTGTTCTGTCCTCCATAACTGTTGTAGTCCTGTCCTCCATAACTGTTGTTGTCCTGTCCTCCATAACTGATGTAATCCTGTCCTCCATAACTGTTGTAGTCCTGTCCTCCATAACTGATGTTGTCCTGTCCTCCATAACTGTTGTTGTCCTGTCCTCCATAACTGATGTAATCCTGTCCTCCATAACTGTTGTAATCCTGTCCTCCATAACTGTTGTAATCCTGTCCTCCATAACTGTTGTAATCCTGTCCTCCATAACTGTTGTAATCCTGTCCTCCATAACTGATGTAATCCTGTCCTCAATAACTGTTGTAATCCTGTCCTCCATAACTGTTGTAATCCTGTCCTCCATAACTGATGTAGTCCTGTCCTCCATAACTGTTGTAATACTGTCCTCCATAACTGTTGTTGTCCTGTCCTCCATAACTGTTGTAATCCTGTCCTCCATAACTGTTGTAATCCTGTCCTCCATAACTGTTGTAATCCTGTCCTCCATAACTGTTGTAATCCTGTCCTCCATAACTGATGTAGTCCTGTCCTCCATAACTGTTGTAATCCTGTCCTCCATAACTGTTGTTGTCCTGTCCTCCATAACTGTTGTAGTCCTGTCCTCTATAACTGTTGTAATCCTGTCCTCCATAACTGTTGTTGTCCTGTCGTCTTTAACTGTTGTAGTCCTGTCCTCCATAACTGTTGTAGTCATGTCCTCCATAAATTTTGTAATCCTGTCCTCCATAACTGTTGTATTCCTGTCCTCCATAACTGTTGTAATCCTGTCCTCCATAACTGTTGTTGTCCTGTCCTCTATAACTGTTGTAGTCCTGTCCTCCATAACTGTTGTAGTCATGTCCTCCATAACTGTTGTAATCCTGTCCTCCATAACTGTTGTAGTCCTGTCCTCCATAACTGATGTTGTCCTGTCCTCCATAACTGTTGTAATCCTGTCCTCCATAACTGATGTTGTCCTGTCCCCCATAACTG